>JAPMAG010002962.1:0-10659 GCA_036584685.1 Rhyacophila sp. Rhy_31_5
ATAATTTGAGGATTGTTTTGACAGATTTACGAGTAATAATTATCAGTTATTAGCTCAACTTGCCTTCGTAGGTGAGTGGATAGTGGCATCCAACTCACGAGCCGAGGTTCACTGGTACGACATCTGTATTGGTCGCAGATTTAAAAAAATGTTTATTTATTTGAATTGTAGCAGGACACAAACCCAAAACGGTTGATCTAGTAATTGACGATTATTACTAGTAAAAAAACTGTCAAAAAAACTTTACATTGTGGAGATCCATATATATGCTTTGTTTCGAAGCGGATATGATGAAAAGAATTAGCTCAAGCAGTTTAGTCATTGTTGTAGTTTCAAATGCATAGGAAAGAAACTATACATTTTTTGCCAGCTATGGTATTTGAACCCGCAACCCTCGATTTGTGAGTTAGATGCATTATTCACTTACTTGTAAGGGCGACAGAATAAATTGTATTAGATAAAATAATATACATCATCAATCCACCCCTGGCCAGATACGAGAAATAGAGATAAAAGTCAGTTACATAGAAAGGGTTTGACTTCAAACAATATCAGAATAACATTCGTTACCAATGCAATGCAACTGCCGAAAACCCGACGAATGTAACAATGACGTCCCATAAACAAATTCCCCTCAGCCACTTTTTAATTCCATTAACTATGGGCTTCCATACAATATAAAGATTCCCTCTGATTTTGTATAGGTCCGATATGCGTCAGGTGCACGCTATTTCATACCAGGTGTAAATTTACTGATGTCGTAAGTCAAGAAATTCTTTCATCAATCTTCGGCTTTGCTGATTTATACGGAAAGGTGATTTTGTGTTGATATTTGATTGATATATTTTGAAGCACATTGTAGTCTGTGCAGTTGTTGTAAACATTCAATACTGATAAGAACTAACAGGCGCTTTGTGTTTTTACTCTAAGGTCGTATTTCCGTCCATATATATACTAACTTATAAATCTGTACCTGAAATGTAAACTAAACTATATCAAAATTTTGCTAAATTGGAATATCAACATAGTTTAGTATATATTGCGACGTTTTTTCCAGTGATTTACTAAATTATGTTCTGACCTTACTAGAAAAGAATATAACAAAAAGAATTTTACACTATATTATATATATATTATCCAAGTGAAGCAACACCAAAACAACTTTGAACAGCCATAGTTAACAATTGCCATTTTTGACATAGTGTAGTTTCTCTATAAGGTACAGAAATATAGAATAAAAAATATTTGTTACAATATTAAATTACACACAATACTTTCAACGAAATATTTAACTGTGAAATAGTATAGCGTTTTGTTCAAGTTAACGTTATGGATGTGAAATGAATTTTTCCATTTTTATTCATTGCTTTAATTTTTGACAATGTTTTTGTGTAAAATTTAATAAAACTCTTTACTGAGTAATGTACGATTGACTCATTAGTGTGAATGAAAAATTTGCCATTCTGACAAATACTAATCTATATAGACGTCGTAATTACCTGAGGAATCCAGAACATTAGTTTTTTTTAAATCCAAAAATATAGAACTAAAATGCCAATAGTTATGCTAATATGTAAAACATTAACTATGCTCAACTGAATTATCCCAAATGTCAACGTTTTACAATTGAGCAAGACTGAGTTAACGCGGATTTTATTTTATCAATAATATTCGAGAAAAAAATATTAACCTCATTTTATAGACATCCTCAGACTTAAATTTATTTTTATTGTTTCTTGTTTCTTGATATATTTTTTTATAAGCAATCATTAAGCATCAACAATATTTAAAGATTTTTGATCGAGTGGACGTGCCACTTTATAGCATCACTACCACAGTGGTTTATGAAGCCTTTGTCACGCCTTCTTGCAAAAGAAACCGACAACAGAATACTATTGAAGGGTCAGTGATGAGAAGCAAAATAAATTATTGAAAAGGTGCATATGAATTATTTTTTATATGTTAACGCAAATTCATGGGCACTGAATGCGGTGTGTAAAATTAAATTTATGCATGAAGTGAATTGCATCGATTTCATTTTTAATAAAACTTTATTGTTCATCCAATACAGTAAGCTTCGAATAAATAAAATACTTTTTTTGTTATTCTTGCTGCCCAACCGCTGAAGAATAAATTTGCTGAGAGCATAAATATATTGTAATTACCGTTGAGTCATTGACTATCTGCGGCGAAGTAATTATAAGGTGTAGCAAAATCTTTTATAAATTTCTTTAATGCAATAAAATCAATGTTTTATCAAAGTCTAAGTAAAAAATGTAAATGTTCATTAATAATAAACCCAAATGTTTGATTAGGAAATGAAATAAGAAATTAATTAGGAAACGTATCTCCTGATCAATCAATTGAGTATGGTATTAAAACTGTACATACAACAAAGCTGTTTTTTGTTTTTTACAAAATCATTAATGTTTTTATTTATAATTCATTAAAAAATTCTTAGATTAAAAAAAATCAACTTTATAACACTTTTGTGTTTACTTTATGTACCAGCAACCATGCTAATATATTATTATTAATTGTATTATATAATATAATGTATCAAAACTACAGGTCAATGCTTAACATTATTGAATAGAATTTAATTAATTTGAAATAATAATTATTTTTACATAGAAAACTTTAATATTATAAAATGTGTGATTCACACACTATTTTAACTAAATAAAGTATAAAAAAATAATATAAATAACTTTTCAGTTTTAGTCAGGAAGCAATTAAAATTGCTTAACTTGTGACTGAAGTAGAGTTTAAAAAAACCTTCTAAACGGAACCTCATTAAAAACGTCACTGTAGAAATAAAACAAAACTCCACGCTAGAGAGTAAAGAGCTTTCGAGAAATAAGCTCGATCGACACGGCCTGATCGATACAAAAGTTTACTCCGCGTAGACCGAACGAGTGACGGCATTAGAGCTTTTTTGTCTTTTACCTTTCGACGGCTTCTATTCTTTTTAATCTGTGAAAATGACACGTGGCACTGATCGACAATCCAATTTAATGGGAAGAATAAAAACGGGAACGCTTTTAAAGTTAAAAATGAATCTTAACTTAACTTGAAATGTCGTTTAGTTTAATTGGTAATAAGATGCCTATAACTTCAGTTTGGAGTTGTATTACAACATTCAAATGAGCAACATTAAGAAAAAATAGTATTTTATATATTTTATATGTCCGCTTGGCAAGCGGGGACAGCGAGTTCAAGTCCCGTAGCTGGATGCAATTTTTTAAAATGCTTATTCATTTGTATTGTAGCCAGGAAAAAAAGCTGAAGTTATTGAGCTAATAATTAACAATTATTATTCGTAAAAAATAACTGTTAAGAAAATTTTCACATAGTTAAGATGCAATATGCTCCATTTTGGAGCGTATATCGAATAAAAAAAGTATATTTTTTTAATATTGTAGCATTTTCTTATGATAACTTATATCGTATCTTCAACTTAGTATAATTTTTAAAAAAATCGTTGTAACTTTTGTAGACAATTATTTGCTTATATCAAAACAAAAAACGATAATTAAAAAGAGTCTATTTATGTACTCGTATATGCGTGTGTTGAAAAAAAATACTCAAAAGTATTATTCTTTCCCAAGACATTTACAATAAAAGTATTTATATTTATATTAGCGGTAAATTATAAATATTAAAACTATTAATAAAAATTGACGTAAGCTGGCAGAAAAATAATGTTTTTTTATCATATTATATATTCACCGACAACTTGAAATATATTTAAACCATTATAATCGTTTCAAATATTTGAGAAGGATTAGTTATCATTTTAGTATAAAATATTTTCAGCAAATATTAACGATAACGTAACAAACATATTTATAACGTGTGTGCTTAGCGACATTCACCTATATATTTCTTTTATTATATCCTAATGCAATCGACCTATAAAACCTTTCCGCCATACTTTACGTTTAGCGTCAGAGTTTTTCAGGACAAATGAGAAAAATAAAGGGCAATGAAATCTGCGAAACAGAGTGCAAATCGCTGTCCCACGCGGGGCACTGTGCCAGGGTGTTACGAGACGAGTGATCTACTTCCCGGAAGATTTACGATTCGAACCCAAAAAAATAGCTACCTATTTAGCGTTTAACGCCAATTAAAGAGTCTGAAACTAGGAATCATTTTTTAAATAGTTAACAAATTAAATTAGTATAAATATTCTTTTTAGCATCCCGATTGCTACATTACATTACGAATTGGCGCTAGAATCCATTCACCGACTGCACAACTTCTCTTCAGGTCTCTAGTTTTCTTTCACCAATCATTCAAACTCAACATTTTTGCATCTTTTGTTACGTTATCGGCACATCTAATTCTGGCACGACCGACCGGTCGAATACCTGCTGGTGTTCCTTCAAACACTTTTTTGAGAGTTTGAGATTCATCACATCTTGCAACAGGACGCGCCCATCTGAATCTTCTTGCCTTGAAGACATTAATTATGGTGAGGCTAAATTTCTCGCGGAGCTCAGCATAAGTATAGATGCAAAATCATTGGTTTTCTTTGGCCGGTTTAAATATCCCGATTTTGAATAAATTTTTTACATCATTTATGAATATTTGGCAAATTGTGTTTCTCCATCAACCACAATTATATGTAATATACGAGTACATCAAAAATAAAAACATATTATTTTAACATTATTTATAATTGTTTACCGGAAATGAATGGTTGAATTTTGTTGGTAACACTACTTTAAAACAAAATATATAGTTGATGTTGTCAGAGTTTGTATTAAACTTTAAAATATATGTATATAATATAACAAAAATCAAAAACAATTTTCATATTATGAAGACCAATATACTTTGTTTCGAAGCGGATGTGGTTAAAAAATATTAAAATATATAGCTTGCATAAAAATTTGTCGAAAAGAAAAACCCAGAACATATTTTCGTTATACTGGCGAACAACGTTAAGTCAAAAACACTGTTTTGAGAAAATTGAATTTTAAAGATTGAGTCTCTTACGAACATGTAACGATAATATGTTAGAGCAACTGTAACTGTAAATCTTGTTGACATTTTTTCCAAAATAAGAATATACCTACAAAAACTTTATTTGATCAGCCAAATAATCA
The DNA here is from genome assembly GCA_036584685.1 of Rhyacophila sp. Rhy_31_5. NCBI lineage: Eukaryota > Metazoa > Arthropoda > Insecta > Trichoptera > Rhyacophilidae > Rhyacophila > Rhyacophila sp. Rhy_31_5. Next base: position 5,115 of record JAPMAG010002962.1, read on the forward strand.
TAAGTCGATTTAATGTGTTTTGCCAGTATTAAAATATTCAATATTAACTTTATTCTAAATAGGTAGTGACATTTTAATATTAATGAAAAACTACAAAGAATAGGACTAAGTTTGTTTTACGATAGAGCGTGCAAAAATCTACAAAACTGCATTATTACTAATTTTTTGATTTAATGCTTTTTGCCAGTATATGATATAATATTCTCAACTATTGAAATCTTTTTTTTTCAAATTAAAATACACATAAAATGAAACTATATATTTACGTAGAATAAAGAAAATGCCTATTTTTGTTAAAAACATTTATAAGTTTTTAAAGAAATTTTATGAATTACAATGTTGCGTATAATGAATGAATGTTAAAATAACTTTAAAAACTTTCAAGTTAAAAGAATATGTGGGTAATGAAAGTACATAGTACAAGCAAAAGGACGAAGAAAAAAAAATCAACACCGGTAGGAAAAGCACACCATATTTTCTTTGAGGAAGTCTATTGGGTCGAGCAGATTCCATCGTTCAAAATCAGTTCAAAGAACAGAATCCAAAAAGAGAAGAACTGTTGGCGAAGTGGACCCGTGCACCCCGCAGTGCCGGCGACTCGGTCTGAATGCACTTGTTTATTGCTTACCATTAAAATTAATACAGTCATTTATTATGTTGTTAATAATGATTTATATGCCATGATCAGTTTAACGAGATAATAAAATGATCTCTTCATCAGCAAAATGTTGAAACAGAAAAAAAATGAAAGGTTATACTTTCATATTGATTGCTCAATAAACACCACATAAAAATTGTTTTATGTAAAGTATGAAACAGTTATATCCTGCCTGGCAGTACTTTTCATTATAGGCCGTGAGAAAAGAAATCATCTCCAAATTTAATCAATAACAGTTTCAGCTGTTTAAATATTTTCAAATTACTTTTTATTTTGCATATAAAAATTTGTAAAAATTACTTATGATATTTGTTTAATATTTTGGTAAGAACATTTGTAAAAATTGATTATGGTCATCAATAAACTACTTAATGCTCTTGATGGGTAAGGAAAGGTAACCACATACGTCTACATCGAGTTAAAAGAGAGAGGGTAAGTTAATTTTTATTGTTACGTAACCCCTTTTTAATTGAAATCTCATAAATTTCATTCCGAATTATTGTGTTAAGTTATGTTATCTTTGACAGTAAGGAGGGTTGGAAGTCAACTTAAATGTCTGTATGCTGTTATATGAAGAGGAGAGAGTACAAAAATGTGAGAAAAAACGTTACATGGTTTATGGACAACCCTTAATAGTAAATCAATTTAATATTATATATATTACTGTTATCTATTCTAAACTATACTATTATATATCAATACTATTTTTATATTATATTAGTTGACAAAGTATTTAAACTATATAACATAATAATAATATAATTTATCTGTCTTAATAGTGAGGTAAAATATTACAACTCGTTAAGTTAGTCAGTGAATAGCGCGTACGCTTAGCAAGCGGAGATCATGGGTTTGAAGCCCATGCTGGTTGTATTTTTTTTACATGTTTATTCACTTGTATTATAGCCAGGACACAAACCCAAAACGGTTGAGCTAATAATTGACAATTAATACTCGTAAAAGAACCATCAAATTAATTTTCACATTGTAGAGATTCATATGCTTTGTTTCGAAGCGGATATGGTTGAAAGAAAAAATGAAAGAAAAACATTATAAGACTTTATTTCCAATTTCATTATTGAGAGTTTGATAACTTTTTAAAACAAAAAATACGTTTGCTTTATTTGTCGTACGTAAGTGTGCTTCATGTGTGAAATCACAGCATTAAAGAGATATGACTAACAAAAGTGTTACGTAGTTGAATAGGTAAAAAAATTATGAGTATTGTGCGAACAGTGAAAGAGTCACCTAACCTAGTTTTTTTTATATTGAGCTGTAGGGTGATGCAGGGTAACCATGGTGTAAATATAATACTTTATAAAAGAATTTATAAAAGATATTGAGTTTAAATTGTGTATAAATTGGGTCGCCGTTTAAGAATTCAATACATTAACTAGAAATTAAAGGGATATTGTTCTGTGGATAGTTTGTTTCTGTAGAATATAATTACGAGTATTTAAAAAAAATACTCTAATTTGATAATCTAGTGCATTTAATGTACTTTTTTTTACATTTATTTATATTGAAGTACTTCCAGGTAATTTATAAAACAAACACAGAAACTTTATTAAAAATACATAGTTTTTTTACAATTATGGCATTGCGTGGGTTTAATTTTAAGAAATCTTTAATCACTATACTAAAATCTCCTAAAAAGAATGTTTTAGTTATTAAAATTATAAAAAAACATCTTTATTTTTGCTTTTCTTCTTTTGTGTCTAGTAAATCATATTTCATATTAAATGTTAAATATCGTTCGACAAACACCAATATGTCGTAACCCACAGATTACGAATTTTACAGGAGGCACAAAAAACTGTATAGACTATGATATCTGATCAAATTATAAATAGTTTCTTGTATGTTATAAATATTTCTGTCATTTATAGTACGTTTTTATATTAAAAATCTAATATATTGTCATTTGAATTAAATATGTGACTCGAATCAACAAAAATATGATTTTTTCTAATTTGGTAGGTTACAACATATTGCTGTTTGTTGAACGATATGCTTTTATTCTTCCTATCATAAGATAGAAAAAAAAATGTTGATAATACAAAGTAAACTGAAAAAATGTATTTATTTTATATCGAAAACAAATTCGTTACGCACTAAGGAAAATTCGTATTTTCTAGGTATTCTTAAATAGATGACCAGTAAGTATGTTAGGCTTCGACACAAAATATGTAGCCATATAGTTGTTACCCCAAATGCAGCTAGAAAGTGCATTGGCGCGGAATATTACTCTGAAGCTTGCCAGAATGTAGTTGGAATCTAGTGTATGGTAGTAGAAGCAATCTCGTCAAAATGAAACAGAATTTCACGCTCAACTAAATGAGTAGCAAAAAATCTGCTTCGCTTATCAGGCCAACTGCTGACGCGATCGCACGCCTATGCCAATGCATTGCAAACGTACTGTAGTCGATTTTGCACACTTCGTTTCTTTTTAAAGCTTTCGATTAAATATAAAATGGGCCGTCGTAATATATAAAGAGATATTTGGCATTATGTTGTTTTTCTCACTAATGACTACTAAATGTAAAAACTTGAAACTCTTGAACTACTGTCAGACTAACAAAATATGAGAAATTCACCCGCTAAATACACCAGTGTATCGCTTATTTTATTCGATGCGTGGTGTGTTTTCTTCTTTACGTTACATTATTACATATTTTGTTTTTGTCGTAATCAACCGTGTTTAGGCAAAGGGGATTAACCTTCACAGAACAAATTACATTTGTTGCAGGAGGCCCAAAAAAGCGTTTTTTATTGATTTTTAGTAAAAGTTACATTAACGCAAACTTGAAGTGCATAATAACCAATAAATTGATGTTTTATTTTCCTGGTCTGATAATTAAAAAAGTTATTTAACAAAAAATCATTAAAATTGAGGTTAATTGCTTGTTTCCTTTCCATACAAACTTAATAGGCCTTTTTTTTCAAAATCTAAAGCTGAATTTCGATAATAATTTTACATTGTTCTCTTAATTCCTTTTGACAGAACGTGTAATTAGTTTTGTTTATCGTGATGTTCAAATAAAAACACTTTTCAAAAACTGAAAATTGAGCCCTTTTACTCAAATAAAGTCAATTATAATGACGTAATCATCAAAGAAACCTACTTATAAATTTTAAAACAACTTTAAACTTAAACATAACAATGATTATGCGCGCATTAAAATACAACAAAGATTGTTTGATATTACTAAGATACGTATAACATTTTACTCAGTTTTAAACTGTTTGTTAATTTAAATAGTTTGAATAATTATATTATAAGTTTTTGATGACAATATGCACTAAAACTTATTTCAAGGGTATTTTTATATAGAAAAACGTCGAGTTGTTGGTATTTAAAGACCCTCGTAAGTGAGTGAATAGTGCATCAAATTCACAAGCCGAGGGTTTAATGGTTGAATTCCATAGCTGACAAAAATTATACATGTTTTTTCATGTGCAATTGAAGCCAGGACATAATTATTCGAGCTAATAACTGACAATTATTACTCTTAAAAAAAAACTGTCAAAACAATCTTTACATTGTGAAAATTCATTGGTTTTATTTCGGAGCGGATTTGGTTAAAAGAAAGAAAAATAAATTACCAAAGTAAAATCAAGTTTTTATTTAGAACTTTACCACATATAAACACAATAACTGTATGCTTCCATTGTTATTAAAAATATAAATATATATATATTTCAATTCGATTGTCAATAGTGGTTTGCTGGTATAAGAAATCTACATTTTAATTCATAAATATGTAGTGATCGCTAATCATGGAAGCAGCAATAATTTACGTCTATATTGATTATACTCGTATATTAAAACAAAGATGGGTCAAACTGTAACTCGTAAAAATAAATGATTCTAAAGATAATGGTAATACTGGAATTTGCTATTTAAATTGAATTAAGATTTTTTTTTAAAATATTCTAATTTTATGCATCGAGAGTTACGTGCGTGATAAGTTTTATAATTTCAATAAAAATTTTAGTATCTGTACTAGTAAATTGACTAAAATTCGTAATATTTCTGCTTAAAAGACAAATTATTGTATAAAATTGATCAGTAAATTAAAAAAATACGGTTTTTTTGTAATAATTATATTAGGTGAAAGAAATCATTCAAATAGAATTAGATCAATTAGGTACAGCTTATGTTTGTTTTTATGTTATTAATATCATCATGCTATAGGAGTCTGATGGTGCCAACGACCGTCTGCCATCCATTCAAGACTTCTTAAGATTATTCAAACAAAAAAAAAATGTAAATAACAAAAAATAAATATTTGCATATTCATAATTAACTCGGCATAGAGGACAGCTCAATTTCGGCAGGTGTTCTTCGGCCGAAGCCGAGTGCATTAAAATCAAAGCGTGCTTTTGACAGAAGCATTCTCTTAGGCGACGGAAGCCATAATCAGATGGCCAAAAATATGGACTCATGTGAGACGTACCTCAGAAAATCATTGGGAGGATATTTTAAGGCTTTTAAGCAATAATGAAGTTCTCAACACCAAGTCTTAGATAAAATAATAATCTATAACAATACAATGTTTTCTCGTTACGATGCTGAAATTTAGTGAGAACTTATAAACAGACATTAAGTAATCTTATATATCTGAAGTGATAAATCAATTCATCTTGAATTATATTAAATGTATTAAATACAAGTTAAATTTTTTTTTTTAGATATATTGTGAATGAAATTATTGATGCTATTTACAAAAATGTCTGTAAAATGAGCCTTATTTTTTTAAAAACCTTCATCATTACTACATAGAGACACGTATTTTAGCATCTATTTTTTTTTAAAATAGCGTTTCAAATGACATTTTTTAAATTGTAAAAAAACTCACCAAGTGGATACTTTAACACTGTTTT
>JAPMAG010002963.1:0-10658 GCA_036584685.1 Rhyacophila sp. Rhy_31_5
AAAGAGCAAACTGAGTTCGCCAAAATTTTGTACAAATACAAATATCATTCCAAAACTTTGAAATTTATACTGTTGTACTGAGATCGGTGTTCGTTAAATTGAATTTTGGTTCGGTACATTTTGTATGGAAGTTTTTCAGGGGCGAATTACAGATTTGTTATACTGGAAATTTCGTTACTTTGGTAGTCGTTATAAAGAGATTTGACTGATTTCTTTTGCATGTTACAATTTCATAAATTTGTTGTATTATAAAACCTTTAGCGGTGTGTTATAGGTATTTTCTTAAGACCTTACTATATATACAATATATACATGTAAATTTGTGTAAGCCACTTCCTGTTCTTTTTATTCGCTCATAGATAGAGCAATACCATTTGTGCATTGGTATCAGACAATTGGCGATCGTCCTGACATGCTATGAGAGGGGCAGTCTAGGCACACAGGACCATAAAAAACTTGTTTATTTCTTTTATACATATATGGTAAGTTTAGGTCAGCCACAATAACATTGCTCGGGCACCCGTTATCTAGTAATTTTATGTTGTAACTTTTAACGTCGGTTATTACATTTCCTTCACTGTTTCCGAAAGACCTTTTAATATGTATTTTATTCTTCGCTAAATAAAGTTTTGAAAAGTATTATATTCATTTGGGAGTTAGCTTGTAAAGTACCCTTTGTTCTGTTTATTCTGAATGAAACAAAGCTATATAAATATATATAAAATAAATAAAACACAATATTGTATTAAGTTCACTAGTCTAATTAACATGTAGCAATAACACTTATAAAATTGGGTGAATAGCATAAAAAAAAAAACGTGTTTTATTTTGATAATATTTTAAATATATACAATATGGCCTTCTTATAAATACATACAAGTACACGTAAGTGTTTATAATTTACCGTTCATATTTTCTTTACATAATGATTGAGATAATTATAAATATTAATTTATACTTACAATCTTTTAATATCATATCGATCCTGTTTAGGTAAAAAGCTGTAACCCTCAGTTTTTTGAAAAATGCTTTTATTTGAGAAGTCACAAAGTACATAACTAAATACTAAGACAGTTCTGTCGAGAGAAATTAAGCCGAAAGTGCCGAACTATTATCGAAATTCCGTTTTAGATTTTGAAAAAAAAAACGATCTACAAAGTTTGTGTGGAAATAAAAAGAGCATGAAGAGTCAGTTTTAATAATTTTTCTTTAATATCTTCCTAAATTATCAATCAAAAAAATGAAACACTTATTTATTGGTCATCATGCACTTCAAGTTTTTGTTAATGTAACTTTTACTAAAAACCATTAAAACACGTCTTTTGCGCCTCCTATAAAATTATTTCTGTGAGGGTTTTTCCTTTCGCCTAAGCACAGTCGATATTTACCATAAAAAATGATGTTTTAATATGAGGATGTGGTATGGAAACTTGATAAACTCACAATGAGACAGTTCTGTAATAATGGCATTTGAAAGTTTAGTACCTATTTAAAAATAAATTGAAAAAGTAAGTTGGGGGGGGGGGGTACAAGAATACTTTTTATATACATATAGATTTAAAAAAAATATTTTTGAATGGAGAAATATAAAACGGTTAATACAAATGCTAAAAATCGAACAAAATGAAATTTTACGTAAGTGTGGGTTAGCCATTTATTAACAAATATTTTATGTTTTGTTTCTCTCGTTAAACATATACTCGTAGCTGCTTATAATTATTTTTCCATTTAACCATATCCGCTTTGAAATGAAGCATATGGATTGTTTTTGACAGATTGTTATTTTTTACGAGTAATACTTGTCAGTTATTAGCTCAACTAATTTGGTTCATTTCCCGGTTTTAAATGCACATGAAAAAAACTTTTGCCATTTTTACCAGCTAGGGATTCGAACCCTATATCCTTGACTCATTAGTTGGATGTGCTATTCACTCACCAACGAGAGCAAACTTAACAAAGCTTATAATTATTGTGACTAAATTAAATCTTTTCATTACATAATATTTTCGCAGTTAACAATTTGTTTTAGAAGTTGTTTTATCTGCTAGTAATAATTGTCAATTTTTAAGTCAACCATTTCAGCTTCTTATATTGGCTAAAAATACAAATAAAACATAGGATTTTCAAAATTTTGCAACCAGTGACGAGATTTGAACCCGTGACACTCATTTGTTAGGTGATCGTGCTATCTAATAGTTTGATGAGGGTGACATAATAATTTGCTATATTTTTTTTCATAAAATAAATTGACGTAATTTTTGAAAAAGTATTTAATTTTTTTTTAGATTCAATTATATTAAACTGATATTTCGTTTGAATTGTATTAAATTTCGAACGCGGTTTTCTGCTGTATTTACTTTTAAAACCATCTTTTCATGAAAAGTACCTTTTTTAATATATGAAATATATTTTTTATACAGAATATTGCAAAATAGTAGTATTAAAATAGAGTTAGTCTACAGTATTAAGGCCACTTAAAAATATCGATTCAATTTGAAAAGTATAGTTAGGAAAGACGTTTTCATACTGAAACTTTTCCGTGAATTGAATCTGTCGTTTTTTTCGCTTTAAAGTTTTGCGCTAAATTTTCGGTTCAGAGCTTAATTATATTCATTCAATTATGTACCTTTGTTATAGGGTTTTCCGTTTAAATTCGTTACGGACTTTGTAAATGGCTCGCGTTTTTTCTTCTGTTTCGAACAATTTGAACATCATTACAAAATTAAATTACACTGTGATAAATTTAAACAATGTATTAATTATTGTATATCTTGTTATCTTACGTTAGGTTGCACGTATTTTTTTGTAATTAATAAATTGTAAATCCATTTTTTATTTTCCTTGTGTTCAATGACAAGAAAAATCAATTTATTTGGCAAATACAAAAAAAACATTAAAAATGGAAATAGTATATTCATATTACGGGTGTCCATAAATTACGTAACGTTTTTCTTAGTTTTTTAACCCTCCCCACCTCCATGTAACACTATGTAGACATTTAGCTTGACCCACCTTTCCTGATCTCAAAAGTTACGTTAAGTTTTATTTTTTCACATTAACCGATTAAGTGGCAGAAATAAGTCGCACAACTTAAAACGTAGTTTGCAAAACAATTTTGGATATTTAGGATGATTTTAAATTCAAACGTGCAGAAATATGATTGTAATATGGTCATTAAAAACAAAGTCATTATCATGACATATTTATCAATAAACATTCAATATACTTTGAAAATAAATAATTAAGTTTATTTTTGCATAAAAATTTACTGCTTATCAGGATGTGACATTATGTCTAGGGGAGAAAAGGTTAAATAGGAATGCAATTTATAATCAACTCATATCCACTTTTTGAGAGGGAAATTTTTTACCTTACAATACAAATTAACCTACCTTCTTCCTTGTAACGTCATGTAGACATTGGTGGTCACCTCTCCCTCAAGAATATTACGTGGTTTATGAACGACCCTCATAATATAAAATATGTATAAATGTTATAGAATTTTTGAAATTATATAATGAAAAACTTGCTACAAGTAATAACAAATGATGCAAGTAAAATGTTGTTTATGAGTACGTTTTAATTATTTACAATATAATATTATAAACAAATCATCATTTAAATAAGTTTTGAACATGTTCCATCGCCAATTATTTAATGGTCGTACGGTTTAATTACGACAGTATCTGGTAGGCTAGAACTATCTTAGTAAAAATAAAACCTGATAAAATTATATTTTTTGGAAATAAATTGAAATGCTATTATCTAGACGTAACAAATAAGTGCTCCTAATTTATTTTAAAAAATACAACAAAAAATTTCAATAAAATCAGACCTGCCCCTTTTCATGTACCATTGAAATACACGTTGAAAGGCAAATAATATGCAGGTCGAAAAAGTATAGGTAGCTTTGTTACGAGAATGGTTAAATAAAAAGAGGCAGTAAAATCAAAGACTTTTGTGCGGCGACTGTGGTCGTTCTCAATTGCGACTGCGACTGCAATACAGGCCCGCAATAAATGGGAAAAAAGTTTAAAAGAAACACAAATGTAATGTGATGATTTATCATGTAAAATAAAAAAAACTACTAGTTTTTACTTATATCTGTCATTAAAGCATCTTGATCAAGCCTGCGACAGTACCTTTTTATGAAACAGTAAAATTAATGTCCTTAATATTGACAACCGCAAAGTGAATATTATATTGCTATGTTCATAAAATATGTATCAAGGTGATCTGATTTTAATATTTTTACTTAAATTTTACTTCTTCGTACAATAATTAAAAAAAAAACTAGCTAGTCTTTTTATAAATTGCGTTTAGGGTATAGAAAAAGAGAGTAATTACAGGAAATTAATAAAAAAAAACTAATTAAAGACAACCTAGAAGTGCGTCTATATAATATTACTCAAAAGTAATAAAAAAAATTATAATTTACTGCTATAAAAATATTTGTTGATTAGCTAACATAAGATATAAACACGTCATCACCCAAAATGATGGCTAATTTTCGTAAAAAAGGCAATAAACAAATGATAGTTTTGCTTACTTATGAAATGAGATAATGAATTTTTTTATAAATTCAAATCAGTGGACGAATCTCCAACAAACTATTTATTAATTTTCAATTCATAACACGAGTAATTTGATAATTTGGTTTTAAGAAAACACATTTTAAATTTAGGTTATATATAAGTTACTAGAAAACTGTAATTAAATTAATAATTCTTTTTGTATAAATTTTTTGCTTATATATAACTACTATTAATCTTAAGTTTCACAGCTAAAGTGGGGTATTATTTGAATTTTATTTTATCATTACATATATAAATTTAAATAATTGATGTTAAATTTAATCTAAAATATAATAATTAAACTTTGTATTAAAAAAATACTGTTTTATCTAATATTAATAAATACGTAGCAAAGTTTTCAAGATTAATAAAATAATAATAAGTTTTAAAAATAACGCTTATAGTTATATCCTCAATAAAAATTTCTTTGCTATAGTAAACAAACTTTTGATTAATAATGTAATATATTTATAAAAACAAACACCGGAAAAATAAATCCTTTAATACAGAATGTAATTCAACCTTTAAAGTTGATATTTCGTATACAAATATATTTATAAGTTTTTTTAAGAAAATGTTATCAATGAATACTTTTTGTACAACAACAATTTATAAAATAAGTTTAGTGTGGAAATTGCTGAAAATTTTTGTATTCATTGACTTGTTGATTAAAAATAAATGTGATACAAAACCTTATCTATTCCAATTTTCCTTTTAAATATTTGGAATTTCACATCACGGCAGATGGTATTTCGCAAGGAGAGCCTGCTATTCGAATGAGATTTGCTAGAATTAACTTAAACTGCATGCAAAATGTTCGAACTCACAGCTGTATTTTGTCAAATTCAAAAACCACCAATATAACGCTTCCACACAAATATTTTGGATAGTACAAAGTCTTCACATAATTGTGCAGTGAATTCTGGGGGTACGGTGGTACAACAGTATACATAATTAGTGATTTGGAAGTGTACCTTGCAGCTTCTTATTACATCCAAAATTATGATTAGAAGCTGTACTTGTTATGGTTATGTACTAAAAATTCCTAGGGTACAGTCATATATCTTGAACCGGGTATATCTCTTTTCAAGCCAACCGGACTCTTTCATCTCGAGAGGTCTTTAATATCATTCATATGGCGTATTCAGTGGAGTTGTATATCGACATAACATGGAAAGAAGCAAAAAAACTGGCTAGTGACAGGAAATCGTAATGGCAAAGTGTGCTTTCCATATGTTCCAGTTAAGGGGCGTTGTATGATTGAAAAAGAAGACTTGCTCCGATTCTCCAAAAATAAGGGGTGTAGAAAAATAGTACCAATGAATTGTCGTATTCTAAGAGATAATAGAAAAAATACATATTATTAGTAAATTTTACTGCATTTTACAACTATTTTAGACTCGCGAAACTATTGCTATGCTATATAGTTTTTTAAAGAGAAAACTTCATATTTTTAAATATTTTGGCAATGTGATATACGAGTACAAGTGCTTCGTATATCACCTTACCACATTGAATTAAGCCCAATTAAAAATATCTGGGGAATTTATAAAAATTATGTTGTTTCACATAATGTATGACAGACTTGCGACAGGCATAAATGTACGATTAAATCAAACTGATAAAAATGTGGTTAAATGCTTATCGACATGTCAAAAAAACTGAAGAAGAATACTATCGGGACTATGATAATATACGGAAACAGAATTCACAATTGATTTGGGTTAGAGCAGTAAATCAAAATGTTTATGTCTTTATTTATCTAGTTACTCGTATAATTCACATGTCAATAAATATACGTTATGAATCATTTTAGTTTTTATTTCAATAAAAAAATATGAAAAAAAAACAATCAATAAAGATTAGTTACATTTAGTTTCGTGCTTACCTGTACTTCTCAGTATGCACACATTCGACTACATACTGTATCTGCACAACTTACCAAACACACAGGGCCACGAGTACAGATTAATTAATAATACTATAATATCGTTGCCAAATAAAAAAAATAATCTCTTTGATCACACTTCCAATTTTCAATAATTTTCGTATTTAATTCTAAGGAGATGAACATACCTTATAAATTTATATAAACGATGCTTTATCAAAAATTGTACAGGTGCTATATAAAATAGATAAATGGACTCTTTCTCTTTGAAACCATGAGTAATAACATTTTATTTTTAATTCCAATTAAATTGGTGATATTGGAAAATAAAATATTTTTTTATACTGCGTTGATGATATTTTATTAACCATATCTGTCCCAAAATAGAGCATATAAATTTTTGAAGCATGAAGATTTCATCTTCATATATTGATACGTTGTGATAGGTTGGGCTTATTTTATTATTTATATTTATATTATAGAAGTAAAATGTATATGAAAATATATGTAAAAATATCATACAAATCCATGACTTACAGTATTTTAACTGAAACTTCTACCAAGCCACATTAAGCAATCTATAATACAATGCGTGTTTATTGCGGTTCTATATATTTTTTTAGTTATAGTGTCACAACCACTAAAACTAGTTAAACATATCGATGCAAAACTTACAATGCTGGCTGCCAAAAGACCCATGTGTTCGATAAATATTGCATTAGGCAAACTCCGTTCGAGATTGCATCTCATCCGCTGGCTCTGATTTAAAGCCACGTATAGGTTTTTGCATTTTACATACTAAATGCGGTAATAAAAATGCGAGAGTCGTTTCATATTACAAACTGCTACCGCGCGGCCATATAAATTGAGCATAAGATGATGGTCTAATGGTACGGATAGTTTTCTTTTACATATGCTGTAGAACTGAATGTATTCTTACTGAAACGCAGTATTTCTAAAACTGCAAAAGTTACAAGTCTTTCAGAGATACTCGTACTTTGAGAAACAGTTTGAAAAACATATATTACGAAAGTTTTAAACAACAATTAAATACTATAATATATACTCGTACATCGCTACGTTAAAAAAATAAGTAAGACATAATAAGATAGAATAAGTACTTCTCTGTGCAAGATGCCAATCAAAATTGTTGAATTATCAAAAGTAAAAAGAAGAAGCATACACCGTCTATCGTCGGTTATCAACCCTGTTCAAATTTTTAAATGTGGAAAACAGATTGTCAATTTTTTTAAATCATACAAACATTCTGAATTGTCAAAGTTAGCGGTCACCAAACTACGGCCCGCGGGCCAATTCCCCCCCCCCCTATATTTGTATACATTTTCAATGTAAATTAATGTTCTAATAAGATTTCAAGAAGAATATTTTTCGTCCGAATTCCATTTCATGCGTCATAGTTATTTCCGGAACTTACCCTTATTTGGAAAGTTTCAACATACCATAATATTATGTTTTTTAAGGAATTTGTTTTATCATTCATTGCTGGCCATAAATGTACCTACATACAATTTACTTAATTCAAGTATATGTATCATCCTTAAACCACGTACTTTTTTTACATTTTTACCACCTTCATCTTCTCTATATAACGCCATGTTGACATTCAGTTTGACCTTTCCCTCTCTCTTTTCAAATATTACGTAACATTCCACATTAAATGCAATTAAAATCAGCTTCTATCTATCCACTTTTTGAAAGGAAAAGCGGATATTATAACTATTGACACACTCTTCCCCTTATAACGCCATGTAAACGTCGATGGTCACCTCTTTCTCTTACTCACGAGCGTTACGTAGTTTATGAACAACCCTAAGGGTGACACACTTAATGGATAATGTCTATAGCAAAAACACAAGTCATTCTCTTCTTGTTAGTAAAATTAAGTTTAACTTTATTTTATATCATTTAAATACTTACACATTAAAAATACATATTTTTTTACTATGGCCACTCCGAAACAAAGCATATGAATTTCCACAGTGTACAGTTTGTTTTAACAGTTTTTACGAGTAATAATTGTCAATTATTAGATCAACTGTTTCGGGTTTATCTCCTGAATACAATACTAATAAATAAACATTTGAAAAATTATGCAAACAGCACGGGCCTTGAACCCGTGACCCTTGGCTCGTAAGTTGGATGCGCTATCCACTCACGTACAAGGGCGATGTAAAACAAATATTTCAAGATAAAAATAAGTATGTGGTTATAAAATAAGCATACATTAAATGTTGTCTAATGAAAGCGTAGTTTATTAAAAGATTCTATTTTAAAATAAACATAGAGTTTAATAATTAAAACATGCGAAAGAATAAGTTTTATTACAATAATTTAGATAAGTTCTTTTGATAGAGCGTAAAAGTCTTTTTGCCTTAAGAGACTATAGTAGTAAGCCTAACTGTATAATTCACCGTGCCGATTATTTAGTGAGGATGGTTAATTTCGGAAAAGAGATGAATGAATGCAAATGAGGGGATGAAATTGGGTGCTCAAGCCAGTCACTTAAGGTAATCCGCTAAATAACAAATTTGCACTTAGCACCTCTAAATCTCGAAAGCCATGTTTTGGTGTTACGGCATTTAAACTGTTTTTAAGACCGCTTAGAAGTTTACTCGGTGAACTTTTGAAGAGTGAATAAGTTTTGTTCAATTAGAAACATTTAAACACATTTTGATTAAAGTGTCGTGTGGGTTTCCCTACAAATAAAACGACAAAAAACTATTGAAAATAACATATTATCGAGGATAATTTTTATTTTGGTATACATATATTATATGAAGCGTCTAGTTACAAAAAGCAATATGAGCACATTTGAATATTGTCAACAAACGATGTTTTAAAGTAAAATTTTGTTTTACATTAATTATATAACAGAATAATAGCATTAATTAACTGATAAACTTTAAAGTGAAATAAATATTTAAATGCAGGTAGAATCAACTACATTTTAAATATTTCAATGTAAGAACATTTAGTAATAAGTTTATATTGGGCTTTGGACTATGAAATTTTCACAAATAGTGTAAAATTATGCTTAAAATGCGATAATATTTTTTTCTCGATTTCGACAAGATGTAATTATGTTGCTTTTTGTAACTAGACGCTTCAAATTAAAGTTTACAATTACAAAAAATTCAACAAAATGACTTTTTGAATAAATATGTAAATCATCAATTAAAAATGAAACTATTTCAAATAAAGGTACAAGTATTTTTTTTTTTTTGAAAAATATTATAAAATCTTCCTATACATAAATTACATAAAATCAATTAGCTTCTCAATAAACGTTTCCATATACAATATAATATAATAAAACTCTTTATATATGATATAATAAAATAAATATCTTTTTTTTTTAATTGATAATATAATTATATTTCGTATGTGACATTAAAATGTACGCAGATTTGTATTTAAATTCCATTAGTCTTGAGAAATACTTTATTTTGTATACAATCAAAATATTTTGATTTAGAGTTTCTGATAATATATAAATTCAAACTATTTTAATACTTTTAATTTTCTAAATTAGGTGCACAATTATTCACACATGTGTTAAATATATAATTTTTATATGTTATTTTGAATTAACCTTTTCTGTTGCAGATATGTCTCAACCCGATAAGTATGAATTTTCAACCAAAAATAGAACCTTGCAAAATTTGTTTTAAAAATATATTGAATATTTCTTTATCATCACTCAATTTTAATGATCATATTGTAGTCATGTCTCTGCATTTTCATATTTAAAATCATACAAACTATTCAAAACTTGTCTAACAAGCGTTTTAGGTTGTGCTAGCTAGGGCCGAATTAAGACCCTTAGGTGCCTTAAACACTAAGTAATATTGGAGCCCTTTACTATTGTAATTGAACATATTAGAACAATGATAAACCATATAATACAATTTTATTTATCGAATATTCGAAATTAAACAAAACTTACAGTAAGAAGGAAAATAATATTTGTTTTTGTAGTAATATTTTTTTTTCATTTTATATACTACTTAACTGAAACTGAACTGGCATGGAATAGACAAGGTATTCATGACTATAGATTTAATTTGTTAAGTAATTCAAAAGGTAAATTTGACAGGTTTGAAGGACCCACCACTGACCAGCCAGTACTCACAACCGCGATTACGCGCGGTCGCCTGCCTGACCCTTCACGAAAG
>JAPMAG010002971.1:0-10650 GCA_036584685.1 Rhyacophila sp. Rhy_31_5
AACATCCCATATTCACTTTAATTTTCATGATTTTTGTGGATACTGTGTTTTTACTAGGCAGGGCAGTATTGAATTCACCATTTATATGGTATAACTAATGTGATCATGCGTCCCGTTTTAAGTGGGGCCGTCACGTTTTAAGGTAGCCTGTCCCGTTGTCCGCAAGCACAGGTTTGGGACGGCAAAATGTCCCGTTTTCAGAAAAAAGGTGTCTGTCAAACGTTAAAAGAACCTGACGGTAGCACCAGCTAGCACCTTTCGCGGTAAATCGTGTGTGCTTGGCTCAGTCTCCATGGTCCCATGCATTGAATAGGGAAAACTCTTATGAAAACCGAAATTTTCCTTAATGAGATAGTTTTGAGTCAGTTTTCGGAGCATCAAACGAAAAACCGTTTTCCTTGATTTCCACACATCAAAAATGATTTTTTTTCACTATCACCATTAATCCAGGTTTGATGAGATTAATAGATAAAAATTATGGAGAAATATACTTTTTCATAAATATACGTTATTACCTATAATTAGTACATGTCCTGTTTTGACGAGAAAAATAAATGGTTACGTTAGGTATAGACAATTTTTCCCCGGCTGAGTTATAATTTTAAACACGAACTTGCTTAAATATTTATGAAGACAGCTTTTTTTAAAAAACACCCTGTTTAAAATTATCTTTTCATACAAACATTAAACATATAATACTTAGTTTATATTTATCATAATGCTTCATTCAAGTCCTTGGACGACTTTACGATATCCCCTGAATCTAGATATCTCGCTCCATTTGTTTTTTGTATCTCTCGTTATTGGAATCTAATCTGACTATATGGTGGCCTAGTTCTTATTGGAGTTCTCTTTACCACCTTCTTAACAGTTCTAAATTAATCACAGATCACTTAACAACGAAACTCGCCTATCTCAATCTACTCTCCCTCAATAAATTAAATATTTCTTTCTTTTTTGATTTATTTTTATTTTTTTAACCATGTTCGCTCGAAACAAAGCATATGGATCTCCACAGTGTGATGATTGTTTTGACAGTTTTTTTACGAGTAATAATCGTCAATTACTAACTCAACCGCTTCGGGTTCGTATGCTGGCTACAATACAAAGGAATAAACATTTGTAAAATTTGCGACCAGCACGTGCTCGTGAGTCCGGCCATTATTCACTCACCCACGATGGCGACAAATTAAATATGCTATGTCTAAATTTTATTGTTCAAGGAAGTCAGCGTTAACGTGAATGCAAAATCTTGGTTTTCTTTAACCGATTCAAGTATTTTTCAGAGTCCCTTATTTTAATAACTATTTAAAACAATCTTGTTTGTTTGTCAGACTCTAAGTTTAAAATACATGCTGGACTATAGGTTTCATTGTGACGTTATTTTTACATTATTTTTATCTTCATTTTGTTATTTTTGAAAATGTTAGTTTTCAAGTACTAAGTTAATAATTATGATCTCAAAATAAACGTAATCACATCTGAAATAATACCGAGAAATATACGTGAGGTGAATACAGCACACCTAAAATGCAAATGGCAGATCAGCTCTGGGACTGTACCGGATTAAATGTATGCCAAATG
This sequence comes from Rhyacophila sp. Rhy_31_5, assembly GCA_036584685.1. NCBI lineage: Eukaryota > Metazoa > Arthropoda > Insecta > Trichoptera > Rhyacophilidae > Rhyacophila > Rhyacophila sp. Rhy_31_5. Next base: position 1,585 of record JAPMAG010002971.1, read on the forward strand.
AATGCCGCCGTAGATTCATGTTTACTCGTATCTGAATCCTGTTTTTGCTATCTAGTTATTATATAATTTTCTCTTTTTCACGGTTTTTTTTGTAAATGACGCATCGGATGAGAGGGAGGGCACAGTGTTTAAGAAGTTTAATGATAAAACATCGTATGAATTATTTCTGATATTTGAATTTAGTAGAACATAGATTGAAATTTTAAAATGGACTATAATGCCATGAATTATGGAAAACTATACCTTCAAGTTGACAGATAGACCTATAATTTTTTCAGTTTATATGATGATTTACCGGATATTTAATGCACACTGATGTGGCACCAGTATGCCAATCTTTCATAGTTTCTTCTTAAATCGTCTGTAAAGTTTAATGTTAATTACATAAAGTTGCCTTTGTTTAATATCAAAAGACTGCATAAACTGTGAGCGTTCTTGTCACAAAAAAAACAAACTATTAAACAACAACAAATTAAAACATTTCAATATTAGGTTTTAAACAAATATCTCCTTTGTTGAAAGTTTAAAAAAATAAAAAAAAGTTTTTTGGGTTTCCTGTAAAATTGTACTTTGGTAGATAGCGTTGTTTGACTTTGAGCCCTGTGAGGGCGGACTTTGGCCTGGGTAACCTAAAAAACTGCCTTATGTCTGTCATTTGGGCATTCTTCAATTTTATATTTTGCACTCAGAGTTAAACATTTGAAGCAATTCAATAATAGAAATACAGTATGTTCCGAATTAACCGATGTTCGAGTAATTAAAAAAAATGCATATCAAAGGTAGCATCAGATTTCGAAACCTTTCCTAGTTGTATTTTTTCTGCAAGTCACTGCAACGTACTGGCAAGCGTATGTAAAAAATTTTCTTCAATCGTAAGTTGTTAGATAAATTTCAACATTATTCATTTGACCGAATCAGATCACGATTAATAACATGAATGGCAATTAAATGGAATCGTTAGAGCAAATAAAATCTGTGAATCCTCGAAAATAATAGTAACAAAAGCGTATGACCCTGTATTTAAAAAGAAGAAACACTCTTTAATTGTTGAAATAAGATCACATGGCACTTTTTAATACTGGAGATTTAGTTAATTATTTAAAACGTTTAATGAGAAAATCTAAATTGCCATAATGATGTTTACAAAGCGGAACATCATAATCTGTGATAAAAGATAAACAAAATTGTTCAAATTTCCACGTTTATTAGGCTGATTTCATTATTATGATGAAGAATTTAAGTAAAAAATTATATCATTGTTGTTTTCGAGTGAAACAAAGACGGCCGTTATTTTTATAACCGTTGACATTTGTATAATATTTTAAATATTACAAGTTGAATATCAATTAGATATAGTGCGTAGGTGCTTATCGTATAGGAAGTCGATTCATATTTTATGCATGAATTTATAACTCATACGAATTAGATTTTTAATAAATATTTTTAAAAAAATACGCGTATAAATTGTTATAATAAATGAAGTATTTTCAACATGGCAATTAATTCGAACGTTGAAAGCAGTTCAAAATAAACCTCTCTATATATTCTGCTGTATTCATTTCACAGTCGACGTTGATAGACATTTAATTTCAGATTGTAATATTAAAAGAACTTACTGTGATGAGAGATTTATCGAATAAATCAGAATGCTATATATCTAAGTGACAACTGTAAATTCTTGTAACGCTATTTTCATGTTGTATAAAAATACTTATTATCTCGAATAAAAAATAATTTTTCTTTCTTTATTCTTTTAACCATGTCCACTCCGAAACGAAGCATATGGATCTACACAGACTGTGAAGATTGGTTTGACAGTGTTTTACGAATGATAATCGTCAATTATTAGCTCAACCGTTTCGGGTTCGTGTCCTGGCTAGAATACAAATGAATAAACATTTGTAAAAACTTGCGACCAGCACGCCCCTCAAACCCGTAACCCTCGGCTCTTGAGTCGGACGCCACTATCCATTCACCCACAAAATAAATTCTACCAATATAGAAATATTTTCCTCACATATAAATCGAGTATCGAAAAACATATTGTAATTAATATCAAATAAATTCTGAACATACTCGTACTTACTACTTCTTTTATACTGAAATATTTATTTTGTCTAAAGAAGGTGTTTTATTCAATTTGTATGAACATTTCATCCAGCCCTGCTAAAGAAATCTCAACATACACGTATAGTGATTTAGTTAAAATCTCTTAATTTATTAGGGGTCGTCCATAAACCATGTGACATTTTTTCTTACATTTTTTTACTGTCTTCTCTTTCATGTAACACATTTTGTTTGACCTCCCCTCATTCCTCTAAAAGATTATATAAATTTCCACATTGAATGAGAATGAAATGAAAAAAGTGTTACGTAATAATCAAAACTAACTCACCCACCCCTTTGTAACGCCATGTAAACGTTGATGGTCACCTCTTTCTCCCCCTCAAAAGCATTACATGGTATATGGATAATCTTTATAATAAAATTCAGCCTACAGTTAAATCCAGCTATAAAATCTCTAGTTAAATTAATAAATGTGTAGCAATTCTGATATTCCAATAACGTTTAAACTGTTGTAAAGTGAATAATGCTTACAAACACACCTCACTTAACGACAGAGTTCTGTTCCCACGATTCACTTGGTAAGCGACTAACTTAATTGTATATATGTATTAAAAACAAATTCTAAATGATGAATTGGTTTTTACATGTGCTTATCAGTGTAGATTACAATTAGCTGGCTTAGTACTAGACATGATCATCCTACATGAAAGTGATTATGAGATAATAAGGAATTAAAGAAGAACTTGACTTTTAAATCTCAATTGCTGACACAGCAACGAAATCTATTGAAACATGTGTGTAATAAACCAAGTTTTTTTTCTAAATTTATTTTTATTTTTAACAAATACAGAAACATTTAATTTGTAATACATACAAATTAAATGTACAAATAGTCATGTTTGGTATTGAGCCAAACAATTATTGTACTATGAAAAAAGTACAAAATTCACCACGAAATATATAATTAACATAAATATAATAGTAAAGCGAAATATTTCTTTACATATAGGTGTGTCTTAAAACAATATTTGCTAATGAGTTGGATACAAATTTGGCTTAAATTAATCATAATCATCATTAATGTTATAGAACAGAAACATCTGGATGGAGCGATGTAAAAAAATGAATTAATAAATAAATCATTTACAATGTAAAAAAAAATGTAATATACTCGTATGTGGGTGAAATTTTTGTTGTAAAAAGTAGAATATTTAGATGTATTATAAATTCGAACAGTTATTAAAAAGGTGGACAGTTAGTGGTAGACGTAAGTTAGAAAAGTTATTTTCTTTAAATATCCGCTCCGAAACGAGGCATATGGATCTTCACAATGTGAAGATTGTTCTGACAGTTTATTTTTTACTCGTAATAATTGTCAATTATTAGCTCAACCGTTTCGGGTTCATGTCCAATACAAATGAATAAACATTTGGAAAATTTTGTAACCAGCGCGAGCTTGAATCCGTGATCCCCGCATGATAGGCGTACGCGCTACCAACTAGCCTAACGAGGACGGCAGTTAGAAGTACTTGTATTTAAAATTTAATTTATTTTAGAAGTCAACATTAAAAATAATAGTGACTTCGGTACTAAGAAAATTCACCGACGGAATGACGACTGGAAAGTTCTCCGTGCCGCAATTTGTTGAAAGGAAATTTCACCGATTCTACAATTGCCTAGGATTGAATTGTTAATATCCAAGAAACTTTGTTAATCGTTTTAATTTAGTTCGTATCATACAGTATAGGCACGTATGCACTTATTTTGTTATATCTACAATACCTTATTAATAATTAATGTTATTGGCAGCACCTCTCAAAAACTCAAAATCATTATTTCTGTTATAATTTGCATCGGTGCACGTGTAGAAGAAGTGAGCATTCTAGTCTGTGAACTGCAGTCGGTCAACTTTCTGAATACCCGACTTGATAGCACGGTAAAAGTGTATTTTAGTTTGGGAAACGTTGTCCTTTTATATTCGGCTAAAAATCCTGATAAATCGCTGTTCAAGTATATTGAGAATATTTTTAGTCATGTTGAATACCAATCAAAACAATTTTTTCACTCGTATCTTGCATGAAGTAGAAGTATCTTAAAATACAAAAGTCAGATAATTAACTCTCTTGTTATGCCTATTAAATATAGATTCACTGATAAAATCATTCGTAATGTAATGATGACTCGTGCATTGTTATTAAATTATTTACGTGTGACGGTTTACGGAAAACGAATGAAGCCACAATGAAATATCGGAAAAAAATAAAACGTAATGGCTACACATTAAAAATAATTGACCAGTAATAAATAAGGAAAATCCATTCTACCGATCATATCATTGTTTTTACACTTTTCCTTAGATGCAGACCAGATTTGAAGGAACCACCACTGACTTGCCAGTACTCACAACCGCGGTTATGCGCAGTCGCTTGCCTGACCAATGTTTTTTTATTTCCCACATTTTGATTTTAAACCTGCCCGTAGCGGAGTCGCACGGGACGTTATCACCATGCACAGTGTGCTAAAAAAGATAATATAGTTAGAAAATAATGATAATGAGTAGCATTCAGTCACTGGTGGTATGAGGTGCTCTATGCACTCCGTAGTGCTGACGACTCAGTCAGCCCGGCTATATAGCCTTGTGACCGACGAGTCATTTTGAGAGTCCGTTCAAAATTGCTCCCCATAAGATGCCGCAAATTTACTAAAGGTCTTAAAGTTGGCCTCGGTGTATATCATGTCTGCGTGCCTTATAGGACCCTAGATGCAGACCAGTCCAATTGTGATATTTTCATAAATCAAACGAATCAGGACTAGATCAAGATCCTTGAGTACCCTAAATACTAAATTATTTTGGTGCCCTTCTTACACTTTTAATTCAAAATATTAAAACAATAGTAAAAAGTAAAACTTGTCAAATGGCCCATTGTAGTTTTGACAGTCTACAAGCAATCCAATAAGCCACATGACCAGAAAAGAAATCAAGCCGCAACCCTGGATCTTTAGTTGAATTGTGATTTTCTTCATCTTTTAAAGATAAAATAATTTCACTGCCGTCATCATGATCCACTAAACTTTCATTTACTGCAATTATTTGAGCCCCATTTGCAGATAAATTCGGCTATGAAAAATTTCTATGGTGCCCCCTTTCCCTTGATGATTTAAGCACGTGCTTACTTTATTTAAGAGTTAATCCAGCACGAAAAATAATGCATTATTTATTGAGTCGGTCACTACGTAGAATCACAAATGAATTGATATGAATATAAAAAATGATATATTGAATTTTACAAAATACTCTGCTTTTAATACTTAGCAAACATCGCGTAACATGAAAAAAATGTACTCAGCACAACAATAGCAAATACGAACTGTCACATTGTTATCAAATATATGTTAACCGTTTATAACTCACTTTATTATGAATAAGTAGACAACTATAATATATTAAACAATGAATACAAGGTTACCGCGTGCCGCATATCAACCTTAAGAAAGCAGTTTACGTTAATGTCTACATGGTGTTACATGGAGGGGGCAGGGTAAAAAATGTTTTAAAAAAAACGTTACGTTGTTTATAGACGAATCCTTATTATGATGTATGTGTCCTGAGAAAAAACTGTTAAAGATCAATAGGTCACATGGACAGATTAAGTGATTTGTAATGTGTTATCATGTTAATATATGTGCAAATAAGATATCTGTTGATATTATAAATGATAAGAAGTGTAATATTCATAATTATGTTTGATGATTTTAAACATAGTTCCGCTACCGAGTTATGTGAAAAAACTTCACCTCTCTCACTCTTCACTATATATCCCTAACAAGACTGTAATCGGATCGTACCACTGTAGTCGATTTGGCGCGTAAAACGTCATGTACACAACTGCGATCGACAGTACACTGCAAACGTCCGTGTCGGAGCATCGATACTTGTATTAGAAATATAGTATTCAAAATTTCCTTCACGCGATTAAAACTGACATATTTTTTTAAGTAAGAAAATTTACGCGCTTTGCGATTAAAGTTGCTAGCTTTTCGGCGAAACAATAAACCGTGCTTTTGATGTATATACCATGTAAAAATACGTGCGATTAATTATTTGTTTAACTGCACAGTTTCGTGCAATGGATACTTAAAAAGCCGTGTTTTAATGAGACGAAGTATAAAAGAAGATTTATCAGTGACAATATTATAAATTGCCTCTTTCCTTGATAAACAATTGATGCGGTGATTGGATTAATTCGATACACTCGCTGACGAACAAACGTGCTTTAAACCGTTGTAAAATATATAAGTAAAAATATTTTCTATGCGCTATCTTTTAAGTGTTCGTTAATTAATAAATTGCTTGTTGGTTTGCAAAAATTAAAATTATCGTGTGTTGCCCGTCTTGAGAATATTATCAATTTAAAAAAATATATAAATTGATATTTAATTCAACGATATTTGTTATTCTTAATCAAGTAAAAAGTTCATTGATTCCTAAACGATGTATGTTTTTAAGTTTTAGTACATGTGTGTGAAATTTGTAACAATAATCAATCAATTATCAAAAGCCGGTCATTACAACAGTCTAAGGTAAGCAAAAATAAAAAAAAGCTTATACTCAAATATTATTAAGTTCTTTAAGCACCTACTATTTGAAAATTGGTCTATAAGATACGAGTATAGTACATTTTATTATCGATATTTTTGCCGTATTCGTACAACTATGGCTTAAAAAAGTCATCTGGCATAATTGATCACTATTTTTGAGAAAATTGTGTCATCATTTTGTAAATAAAACAAGATAACAGTATTTTTAGCACCTATTCAATTCTGAAACCGCATTTATCGCAAAGTGTATAGTTATTATTCACCTTTATGTATTATACTCGTGTGATAGCGTCAGTAATTTTTATTGTTTATTAGTAGTTTTGTAATACGGTTTTAGGACCATATTGTCTTTTCAACTTCGCCTACGTTGAGTACAGAAGTTCTTAGGGGTCATCCATAAGCCACGTTACACTCAAGAAAGGGAGGGAGGGATGATCACCAAAGTCTACATGGCGTTACAAGGGGGAGGATGGGTTAATTTTTATTTTTTTCACTTTTCTTTTTTAATAATTAGATAAGAGGAGATTGTAACTTGCAACTATGCTGTGAAAAACATAATGTCACAATTCGGTAAGCTGTGAATTTTCAAGCAAAAATAGAATCTAATTATTTCTTTTAAAAGTGTATTGAATGTTTCTTTATCACGACTTTGTTTAAACGACCATATTATAATCATATCTCAGCACTTTTATTTTTAAAATCATCCAAAGTATCTAAATTTGTCTGGCAAACTACGTTTCAAGTTGTGCAAGTTAACGCGCTTCTGACACTTAATCGGTTAATGTGGACGTAACATTTGAGAGGAAGAAAGGCGGTGTTAGGTTGAATGTCTATATTGTGTTACATAGAGAGGAGGAGGGTAAAAACAAGTAAGAAAAAACCTTACGTAGTTTATGCACGACGCCTTAATTCATTTCAACAAAAAACAATTTTGTAAACATAGAGACAGTGTTTACAAATAGATTTTTTTTAATAATAACAATTTTCATACCTGTGTTTTACGCATTATATTAAGACACTATTTAAAACATATCTATTTTCACTGTACTTAAAGAATGAAGTATACATGTCAGTTTGTAATACATTTAATAAAAAAATAGCAATATGAAACTTGGCATAGCTATTGTATACACAAAATGGAAAATATGAAATCAAAATATCTTATTTTCGTAACTTACAGTATACAACGCCTATAAGACGCTAGTGATTATAAGCGGTGATAAGATGCATACTTATTTGCGTAAACCAGAAATAGAAAAATAAAAAATAAACTTTATTGTAAAAATCAAAAATACCCACTGCATATTAAACACTTTCGAATGTATCATTATCTGAATCTAAAATATCAGAATCAATTTTCGATTTATTTGAACTGTTTCCAAATCATTGATATAATATTTGCAGTTTTTCACAGAATATAGTTTTCTGTAAGGTCAACGGTATTTGTAAAGCATATTTTCTCAAACGAGTATTCCACCATTAATTCTGGATTTTTCCAAGCAGCACATACTCATTCTGCAAGATTTGATACCGGCGCTTTTTTAATTTTCACGGAAGGTATCAATGTATGGTTATTCATCTATAACCGGGACACCTTCTTCAAATATTCTGCCAATGGTTTGATGATTGAAACATTGGAAGATTGCATTTGATTAGTTATGCCTTGAGAAATTATTACCATTGTTGGCGAGACAAATCTTTAAATTTTCAAGAACTCTTTAGGCGTCGAGTATAAGACGCACTAAATACAGAAATACAAAAATAGAGAAAAACACATGTTTTATAACCAATCTAATACGGTATATGAATTTGTGAAACATTTTTTTGAATTTTGGTGAAAAATTATGTTTTTGGAAATGAACTGTATTTGGGTTTAACCTCTCCATTTGTGAGTTTTTAAAATTACGGATGCACTATTGCGTGAAAGTTTTATCATTAATTTAGCTTTAAATTTTGAATATTATTAAATGTATGCAATACTATTGTTGTATACTATTTATTTGGGTCGTAAAATATATATACGAATATTTTAATGCTTGGTGCTTGGCGTACATGTACGTTTATATTTCTTCAAAATAAATTTTTAGCGGAGGCATAAGCGCGTCCACACTCCTCAACAAGTTAATTATTGTAGTATGCTATAAATCTGTGATTTTATCTGCACAGTTATGAGTTTTACTGCAAATTGATTGTTTTTTTTATGCAGTTTTATCATCATAAAATTGTAATATATTTCCCATAAAAAAATGACAACAATCTTTTTGATATTACTTCTAATAATAGTTCATAGATAACACATTGGCTGAAAATTCGCGGGCCTAACAAAGAAAACGCGGTTTTCTTTTTTCAAAATTGGCTTTATTCATCAACGTAATCTCCATCAAGAGTCACACAATCATT
>JAPMAG010002978.1:0-10644 GCA_036584685.1 Rhyacophila sp. Rhy_31_5
ACATTGCGTTACAAGGGGGAGGGTGAGTTATTTTTTTGTTACGTAACACTTTCCTCTCTCAAAAGTGGATAGGAGGTGATCATAAATTGCATTCCTATTTAACTTTTTCTGTGCCAAACATAATGCCACAACCTGGTAAGCTGTGATTTTTTAAACAAAGATAGAAGCTAAATATTTATTTTAAAAGTAATCTAAATGTTTTTTTATCATGACTTTGTTTTTAATAACTACATAAAAATGATACCTCTGCACTTTTATATTTAATATCATCCAAAATATCGTAATTTGTCTAGCAACCTATCTTTTTAATGACCATATCGACCGTATTTAGGTAAAAATGAGTAACCCTCGCAGAAAAAAATTTACAGGAGGCACAAAAAACGTAATTTAATGATTTTTAATCATTGTTACATTAACACAAACTTGAAGTGCATGATGATCAATAGATTGGGGTTTTATTTTCCTGGTTGATAATTAAAAAAGTTATTATTGAAAAATCATTAAAATTGACGTTAAATGCTTTTTTCCTTTCCATAAAAACTTAAAAGATCGTTTTTTTTCAAAATCTACAACTGAATTTCAACAATAATTCTGCAATTTTGGCTTAATTCCTTTTGGCAGAACGTGTATTTAGTTGTGTACATTGTGGTTCTCAAATAAAAGCACTTTTCAAAAAACTTACGGTTACGCCCTTTTACCTAAACAGAGTTGATATTATAAACATATATCTGCATTTTTATGTTTAAAATTGTCCAAAATATCCAAATTTTTTCTAGCAAACTACGTTTAAATTCGTTCGAGTTAAATCGCTTATGATGCTTAACCGGTTAATGTGGAAAGTTACGTAACTTTTGAGAGAAGGGAGGAGGGTCAAGCTGAATGTCTACATGGTGTAATATGGCGAGGGGGAGTAAAAAAATGTAAGGAAAACGATTAGCGGTTAATGGACGACCCCTTACCAGTTAATGGTAAACTGTTTGATACCAATAAAACTTTTATTAAATTTCTTTAGAAAAGATGGATAAACTATTTCATCACAGTAATTAAAATATATTTAATACAAGCAACATTTTTCAATTGTGAGTTTTTTGAGACCATTAAAAATTTCATTATTTTCCATAAAGAATAAATTGCATAAAATTGTAAAAATTGTCTTTATTGTTATATTTAAACAAATTTTTATAACGTAAATCAATTTACGACATGCTAAATATACAAATAACGTTAAAATGAAATGTGTAAATCGATAAAATGATTTTTGTCGTACAATTATTTGAATATTTTGTCCGATTTACCAGAAAAAAATTTGTAGTAAGACTTTCAATTCTTTAAAATACGTAGTTAGGTAATAAAACTTGTTTGCTACATGTACAGTCATTTTCACGGCGATAAAATGCGAATGAAAAAATGTGAAAAAATCATTTTCTATTTATAAAAGAAACGTGTTTGTAAAATGAAAAAAAATATCATAAACTAAAAAAAACATTTATTTGATTACTGATATGAGGCAATTTAGATGTTTTGACGGTATTTCCTACCATTTATATAAGTAAAAAAAGTTTTGGCCTGAGGTCGTGTTTTGAATTTCCCGTAGATGTGTTTGTTGGTTTTTCTCGAATGAAGAGCTGAAGATTTTTGCCTCTTCGCAAGAAAATATACAAGTGGATAATATTTGAATGCAATAAATAATAACGCGAAATGAAGGAAAACAACAATTTTACGGGATATTTATGTATATTAAGCGTGATACATGTAAAGACTTTGTATACTGGATGTAGGACATTTTGCTTTCTATCTTTTCAGATAAATACCATTAGTATGTTTGATATAATTTAGTGTTTCACTGGTAAGAACAACAATATACAACCACTTTTATATGAAATATTTTTTTATATAAAAAAATATATGTATTACTTAATTATACCAGATATCGATCCTGTTTAGGTAAAAGGGCGTAACCGTTGCTTTTATCTGAGAATCACAATGTACTCAACTAAATACTTGTTCTTTCAAAAAGAGTTCAGCCGAAAATGCTGAATTATTATTGAAATTGAGCTTTAGATTTTGAAAAAAAAGAATCAACTCTTAAATTTGTATGGAAAGAAAAACATTAAACGTTAATTTTAACGATTTTTCTTTAATAATTTTCCCAATTATCAGGTCAGAAAAATGAAATCCCAATTTATTGGTCATCATGCACTTCAAGTTTGTGTTAATGTGACTTTGACTACAAATTATTAAAACACATTTTTTGTGCCTCTTGTAAATTTTTTTCTATTAGGGTTACTTTCTTTTACCCCAACACGGTCAGTATAATATTCATAACTATACACATATTAAAAATGTTTTTTCTCTCTAAAAAGTTCTTTTACTGGGGATAAAATAAATATTAAAGGTAGAGGTAACCCTTCTATAATATTGACCCATTCCCGGCAGAAAATCGTATGCGTAAAAAATCATTTTACAGAAAGAGGTTGTTATCTAAGGTTCTATGTTTATTTCAATAATTAAATTCAAAATTAAAAACGTGTGTTTATTATTTTGCAACTTAAGATACGGGTTGATGAAAACTCGATAACGTGCGGACCATGCGGATATCTACGAGTATTTTGAACGGATTCAATAAAAAAAACAGAAATTATCATATTGCCACCTACGATCTTTTTCCGGGATTGGATCGATGATATGATAGATAGTTTAGCCATGTAGAGGTTGGTGGTCACCCTTCCCTCCTCCTAAAGAACGTTACGTGGTTTATGGACGACCCTAACTTAATTTTGTAAATGTTTGCAATAAAAATCGTACAATCGTAATTATAGTATTTTCGCATTTTCATTATCGTTTTAGAATGAAATCGTGTTGTAGAATGCCGAGTTATATGAGAATTTCCGCAAATTTTCTTAGCAAGAGCAAAGTAAGAGCAAAACTGTGTTGTAGGTTAGTTACCTGTGTATAATGTTTACCTGTATATAATGTTACCGTTTAAATAAAAGTGTTGTTTATACAGTAAAATCTGCAAAGTGGCCATTAAAACATCCTAGAAGCAACATTTTAAGTTTTTAGTCGGCGTGCACAAAAGTGTACGTGATTTCTATTTAGATTTTATCGCCAGAAACCAAAGTTTCCTCTCAAACAATCCATTACACTTTCAAGAGCTTTATGTTTGTTGAAAGTTATGATGAAAGTTTAAATTAATGTACTGGTTTAAAGTCTATTATCAAGCACTGCTCGAATATTGAACAATTATATTGATATGCTTATACATTTTCACGACATTTACACGGATGTATAATAAAGAGTAGGCCTGAGTAAATGACGGCTGGCGAAAAATTTTATAAATTATTTCATTTTAATAATAAATATATGAATAATAGAAAAAATCATTTTCAGTTTGTTTTGTGATCGTGTCTTAAATTTTTATTCCTTAAATTGCACAATTAATAAACGTTTTCGTTAAAAAATATTGCTCTAAAAATATTTAATGTAGCTCGCGCCCCTGATATAGAGCAATAATCTAATTTGATGCATAGCAACAACCGTAGACAACATATTTTCAAGTTTCTTTCTTAGTAAAAATCTATAAATAAGACGTATGAATACACGCCAGAAATATAATATTAACCTTTAAATGCAAGTTATAGTACACAAGTTATGTCTATTGATAACATAAACTTTAATTAAAGCGTAGGGCGTCATTTTGCAAAGTTGATAACATGTTAACAAGATAAAATACCGCTGATATAGATAATCGAAAAATTAAATAAAAACTATAATATATAATATTGCGTACTAGGGCAAGTAAAGTGTCTCTATAGAGTCTATAGACGATGTACCATCTCTCATCACATACCAGCACAAGTACGATTAATTTATGTTTTGTTGAGAATAACTCATTTTAATGTAGAAAATAATTTTGCCAAAACTATTATATTTTTACACTAAAATGAGTTTATGCGTACATATTAGACAAGTGAAAAATGTTTTCTTTGACACATTACTGTTTTGCTACTATTCGCGTCATTACGTTTCGTATGTATAAGTTAAATCTTATTTTAGAAAACTTTGTGAGGTCGTAATAGTACTTTGTTTTTACAATTTTTGTGTTGGTACAAGTACGAAAATTTTCTTCGTATATTTGACGAGTTTTCATTTACGTAAATATATAACCACGTGTCAAACAAACTTACTAAAATATTTACAATTACTGAAGCGTTTACTTTGTTAAAACTAAATTTTGCTTTGATAAATATATATCACAATTTTGTCCGTTGGAGAGAAAAACATTAAATTAAAATTGTTGTTGCTTATCATTTCATTAGGACGAGATTCAAGCTGAATTAATATTGCATTATGAAAATTGTACCCTTAGAAAATTTTACGCGTTGAAATTTTATTTATTATATTTTATTAATTTTGTTACACGTAAGTAAGTACATGTAACCTACTTTATTATAAAGTATATTGACATTATGCGTACTAAAATTTTGTTTTTTTATGGTACTAGATAAAAAATAAATCCATCATAGACACCCATGAATATGATAGTTATTACATATCGACCGTGTTTAGGTAAAAGGGATTAACCCTCACAAAACAAATTTTACATAAGGCACAAAAACGTTTTGAAAAAATGCATGATGACCAATAAATTGGTGGTTTACTAGTAGGTCGTTCTTTTTTCAAAATCTACGGTTAAATTTTAATAATTATTCGGCTTAACTCTCTTTGAATAACGCGTATTTATTTGTGTACACTGTGATTCTCAAATAAAAAAAGCTTGTTGCCTAAACAAGGTCGTTATAAATTATTATCAATAAAAACTTATAGCTCTTTTCAAAGTTATAATTAATAAAGCGAAATCATTTTTGGTACTGTAAAGTTATTTTCCATCAATCAACGTATGACCGAATGTAAATAATTGAATTTTGATTCGTGTCCGTTTTTGATTAGGGTTGGTGTCATAAACTTTAGTCTGTTAAGTTTCTTGTGGTGGTCGAAGAAGGTCCTTCCTTTAAATTACTCTTGGCTTTCAAGATGTGACACTTGATATAAAGTCGTTTTGAATTCTAAAACTAATGTTTTATGGATGGCGATGGTTAATGACTTGGGAATTCGCGATAATTTAGGAGAAACTATTATAGAGGGTTAATGGTATAAAGTTTTACGATTAGTAATCCATAAGAGAATGTGACAATGTCAAAAAAGTGATTGTGGTCAACCTACTTTGGAAAAACATACGGACTCATTAGTAGTCGTTTTTATTTATGTTCCTTTCAATAATACAATATTAGCTGTAATCTCAGTTTTTTAACTCAACTTGTATAGGGTAAGGATGCGCATATGTCTCCGCTGAAAATTCGCTTTGAAGAAGTATATATATGTATATGTACGTCAAGCACTAAGCAATAAAATACTCGTATATATGATTTAAGCATCGAATAAACATTAAATAACAATATTATTGCAATTATTTAATAAAATTCAAAACCTAAAGCTAGATTAAAGAATAAACTTTCACCCAATTGTGCAACTTGAAATATTCACTCTTGGAGAGGTTATTGAAAATTTACCATACTTCGTAAATATATTTATAAAACTCAATAGTGTAACTTCAGCATTTTTTATCAGTTAGTGACAAGGTATTTGCTATCAATAAAACTAAGACAGATAAATACCTGTAAAATTGAATAATCAAAACAAGACTCGTATCAAGGAAGTAAATATTTCGTTAGTAGTAAGTTAGTTATAATCTTTTTCAACCGCGTCACTCCCCTAAAACTGAGTAGATGGATATCATATGTCATGATTCCATGAATAACTGTCACTAGTCAGTCTTCCTGCATTTGCCAAGGTCATTGCAGCATTTTGTAACTCTACATATACCCTGTAGATCGTATTCAATGGCCTCCGAGGCCACGGATCTGAGTGATTTGAAGTAAGATTTGAATGTACATTTATTTTTGAGTAATAATACAATTATAATTATAATTTATCATCTCTTTTAAATAAATACCAAAAGTTTATCTCTCATGATTTAGTTTTTAATGAAATTGTGTGTTTTTAAAATTTTGAATCAAGTATTATAAAAGTTGATGTTCAGTGAATTACCTTCAAAATTGAGCGAGTTAATTCTTCCACAGCATTTAACCAGTTAATTTTATAATGCGTTAGGTTTTAACTGTTACAATAAATATCCTAATAAAAATATAATAGTATTTTTGCAATGTATTCCTATAACATAAACGCTCCTCGTAAATAGAGCAGAACATAAGTTTAAAATGAAATAGATGTCGAATATTAAATACGAACAGATGTCTTAAAAGGTTTCTATCAAATGGATGTATCCACTCGACTATGAAATGTAAATCCTCGATTCACATACGAGACATGAATCCAAAAATAGAGAAGAAAATAATTTATTCCATTTTGCAATGAAATCAATAAATTCTATCTCAAGCAGTGATGATGTGTGTATTTCTGAAACGATATTGCGGATTATACTATTCTTAAAAAATAGTTTTAAAAATATTTTTATTCAAAAATTTGTTATACAGAAAACATTTAATAACGTATTAAATACTTCTCAAAAAAGTGTGGTCTTTTTATAGTAATCGTAAGGTATCAAAAATGTGTATCAGTTCTTTTATATTTATTATCAAGTGTTTATATTTTATCGTTTGACATAAATGTGAATATTAATCTGAACGTATACAAAAGGCTAGTATTTTATTTAATGAAATGGTTCAATATAATAAAGAGTTAAGGCTTAGAATAATATTTAAAGCCTTTATATGAAGAAATATGTAAGTAATCCATGAATATTTTACTTTACACAAACATTATATTGCAATGAAATCCTTATTGGGTTGCTTTTCTAGCCAGTGAACATTGCAAGATGTTGGCTTTGGTGGCAAAGCAAACTCGAGATGAAATGTCCCGTAGACAGACGTCGACGTCGCAACGAGGTCATTCAGCGTCGCCGAAAAGCGTATGCGTCAAAGTAACGAACGAGCTTTTGAGTGAAAGCGACATATACTGGCGGCATTTGACTGTCAGCTCTCAAAAGTCTTCCTATGCTTGTACGTTCACAGAAATTTACTTCAGCATTTGTTTCTTATTAATAATATGAAGAATAATTTTAATAATTAGTATTATTATTAAATATTTTATTCGTAAAGTAGTTGTAACGTTTGTAGATATAATGTATTTCTAAATTGTTAATTACGTAGTAAACGAGTATATTGACTTAAAATATACAGTTTTTATATATGATTAACTATTTTAGAAATATTTCAACTGTTCATCAGTTGAAATAGATAAAAACGGTCTTGAAATTTTAATATGTGAGATGTGTATTTCCATAGTTAACTTATTCCACTTCAAAACAATTATGGTAAATACCAAAAAAACTGTTTACTTTGTCGATATTACACATTTTTTGTTATATCCATTTTTAAAATGCAATTTGCAATGTAGATAATAAACAAAATATGTAATATCGACATCGTAAACAGTTCTTTGGTATTTACAATAATTTTTTTGTATCGGTTATCATGTAGTTCACGTTTGTGTTAATATGACTTTAATAAAAAATCATTAATACATGTTTTTGTGCCTCCTATAAAATTTATTCTGTGAGGGTTACTCCCTTTTACCTAATTACGATCGATATGTTATATGCTCATGAGTAAGACAACCTACATAGTTATTCATTACTGCACACGAGGAAAAAACTAAAAATATAGTGTATCCTAAAGCACTTGAATAAAATCCTATTTATAGATATAATGAATGAAAAATTTGTTTCTGGCGTAGCAACGCATGCTGAGTTTTAGCTAGTACACAATAAAAGAAAAAATGAATTTATGACGTACGAGTAAAACTACGAAAATATTACCCTTTACGGTAAATAACACATTTCAAGATATAATTATGTTTTGGATTCACTGTGTAGGATAAATCACTGTGTGTACAAACGTAGTATTTTAAATACAAAAAATAAAAGGTAAAGGCTTGCACTGTAGACGTGAAACTCGGACGTGTATTTTCGAGCGTTTGTGGTTTCCCTTTATATTTACAGAAAATATTCACGCCTTATTCTGTTTTTTTAAAATAAATAAAAAATAATACTACATTATTTACGTAAGAGCTTTTTAGGCTTTCACAAAGAAATTTTTAAGTGCTAGTGTATGTTATTATAAGGGTGAAAAAGTATCAGGTGTTATATAACGGTATGCATTAACAAACATGAATTTAGTACGAATAGCATATATTTAAAGTACAGCAGAAATTAGTTAAAACAAAAGCATGGAGAACCAAACCATAAATTATTTTTTTGTGTTAAAAATTGTACATAAAAAAAAACACTATTTTTATGAAATAGTATTTTATCATTAAGAGCTTTTAACATATACTCGTATTACCACATCGAGTACACAGTATAATTACACTTAGCATGTCATCATAGAATTATTTACAAATAACTTAATCAATTAAACAATCTATTGTTCTAAATAACAAAATGATATGTTTGCGATAGCCGATTTTTTGTCTGCCAGTAGTAGCATTTCACTCTATTTTAGCTACGCCCGTAAAGCTACGGCCACATAGGTAGGCGCCTCGCTTGGTGCTTAGAGCTAAGGTGACATATCCAAGAAAACCAACGCACATAATTTTATCGGAACGGTCACACTGCACGATTGGCGCCACGCTAGGTGACTATTAGTCGCTTGGTGAGTATCCCGGCGAACCAACGTGTTGGTTAATTTTATCGTGAAACCAAGTGATTTTACAAGATGAATGAAGTTTTAATACCAGCAAAATATGAAAGGGAGCCTTTGGCTAACCTATCGAAGAATCTTTTTTACATTTATACTAAAAAACGGTATCTTAAATCACAATGTTGTTTTATTACTTTATTCAACATTAAATTTTTGTTTGTTTTTTGTTTATTATTTTTGTACATGCTAAAATTTATAAATGATATGCATTTTAAATATTATAAATAAAGTAAAATTACTGTAATATTTAAAAATTATATAATAAAAAAACTAAGAATAATTACTTTTCAAAATTGTTTTATCCTGTTAATTGAGTATCCTAATTTTAGATGACATTTAAAATGTATTATAGAACACCTGAGATACATATCTTCCTTGCCTAATGTCTTTTAATTTGCCCAACAATAAATCAAATGCTTCCTGTTTCATTACTAAATAGCAAAAAAACCTTTCACCATATGTTCGCAATTATTTTTAGAAAAGTTAAAACTAATCAAAAGAAAGTAAGTCAATAGAATTATGTAATTTAGTGACTGTACGATATATAGTATATTTTATTGATTTGCTGAGCGTCGTTGTAAGATATTTTTGTTCTACATTTAAAATTATTTTTTTAACTTTATCAGCTACAAAACAAAACATAAAGAATGATTTGATAGATTTTTTGACGAGTATTAAATATTGTCAGTTATTAGCTCAAATATTTTGCTTCATGTACATGCTTCAAATGCACAGGAAAAAACCTTGGCTTGTAAGTTGGATACGCTATCCACTCACCTACAAGGGCAACGTCAAAATTAATTTATGTTCATAATAATATTTTAATGACTTTACAGTCACGACGGCCAGATTGATTTAGTATTCAACACACCGGGTGTACAGGGAACTTCATGCCAAGGAGTAGCTATGAGGCAATTGGATAGTCTACAACTTATATAAACTTATTTCGCACGTGCATGGTGATACCATCACATGCAGCTCTGCCGTGGGAGTGATTAAATAAAATCAAAGATTCTTTTGTGCGGTGTCAGGAAGGTGGCCATGCATAATCGCAGCTGCAAATACTGGCGGGTAGGTGGTGGGAAAAAAGTTACGACTGTTTTTCATTTTTTTTTTAACTTTGTTTTTTCACTTAGGTACATGGTGATACCGTCCGATGTGGCTCCACTACAAGTAGGTTTAAAATCATATGTGAGAAATATTTCTTTCAGGAAAGTGTCAGGAAGGGGACTGTGCATGTATGGTTATGTATACTGGCGGGTCAAAGGAAGATCATCAAAAAACGGCAGGACAATATTGTACCAATTAATAAAGTGAACCGATTTTTTATGTGATCTATTTTCAAAATTAACGATTTTTATTGTAAGTATAAACGTCATGTAGTATATCATATTAAAATTATAAGAACAAAAAATCAAGTAATTTATTATTCCATTTCGGTATTGCAATTCAAAAGAAAAAAGTATTCTCGTATTTAAATCGCTAACAATGCGGAGAAATTAATTGACCGTAAGCTGACTTGATCCAGTAAGCAAAAGTAACTCAACTAAATCAGCCATAAAGCAACAAGCAACTCACAAATAAGACTTTTAGTACAAGAATACATTTAATAATGAACCGGGATAGCAACGCATCATTTTAAAATCAATTTATCAAATTTGAAAAATACAAAAATCTCTTTTTGATTACGCATGCAATAAAAAAATCATTTCTGAGTACTTGCTTTACTTTAATAAAATATTTCAATAATTGAAATTGTTATACATAGAATATACTATCGACCGTGTTTAGGTTAAAGGGAGTAAACCCCACAGAAAAAAATTTACAGGAGGCACAAAAAACGTGTTTTAATGATTTTTAGTCA
>JAPMAG010002980.1:0-10643 GCA_036584685.1 Rhyacophila sp. Rhy_31_5
AATTAGTTATAATAATAATTAAATAATGATACAAAACATTAACTTTATTGTGTTATTCTTCACTTATTCATAAATCTCATGATTCTATATCATCTGTCGGATCATTAAATATACTTGTATTTGATATATTGTACATACAAATGTGTTCAGTATTTTAGTATATTTTTGGCAATATTAAAATTTACCTGAAAAATATTTGTTTTTTTTTATTCAAAGAAAAAATATTAAACCATTCTTATAAAAGTTAGCCCTGGTAAACTTTATTTTATCAAATTAATCATAAACAAAGCAATGCTTTATACACCCGAAGAATTCGATCACCGCAGGTTGGAATTCCGCTGAACAATATCGGAAAGAACGGGGCAGTGGGGTGGAAAAATTATGTGCCCCCTGTGGGACGTACATGGACCAGCCTAAATTCCACAACTACCAAAGCAACTCACATCTGTTTATTATGTCACTTTGTATATACTTTTTTGGAACAATAACTTCTGAATTAATACAATACATTTTTATATTGACATGTAGAATTATCGTCACTGTTTATTCTTATCAAATTTTGCTACTCAGTTGGTTCTTTTATAGTTTTATTTATTAGGCGATTTTTTGTGTTTAGGAGTTTTCAAAATATATCTTCGGGGCCTACGTACAATGCAAATGTCTTTATTAGTAAACAATGCGTTAACCACGCACCTTTAGAAGGAAACGTTTATAAATAATGATCAAATCTGTTGTAAAACTACTTACATTTACAGTAGTTACATGTATTATTATTAAATGGGATCCTACGGTTCAGTTAAATCTATAGCTGACAACGAAACCTCCCTCCAGGAATCTCTGTCTCGAGGTCTCTTTCTCCAGTCATTCTCAGTCAACATTTTTGCATCTCTAGTAACGTTATCGGTCTTCCTCATTCTTGGGCAGCTGAAGGCCGAGTGCCTACTGGAGTTCTTTCAAATACCTTCTTGAGAGTTCTAGATTCATAGCACTTTACAACATGACCTATTCGTATCACTATGTTAGGACCAAATCGATTGCGTAGTTAAGAATGCGAGTTTGCGAATACGGTTTTTTTACTGGTCTTGGTCAACGTTCCCTCTAAGGTGTGTGCGTGTGCGGCCGCACACCTGTTAAAAATTGTCCGCACACATGTTTTTATATTTCGCACACATCTCAAAGAAAGGAAATTGTAACCATATTTTTATTTTGCGCAATTATATATATATTATGATGGATTCTCAGGTCCTTTTCTTTGAGGTGTGTGCGGAACATGAAAACTCTACATACTTACTCGTATTATGTTACGAATAAAGACTTCATAAATTATGTATTTATGATTTCATGGTACATTATGTTGACTAATTAATTTTATCCATGCATGAATATGCATATTTGCGCAATCGCATCTTTTTTCCCCGCATATATAAGTTGATGGGCCGCACACACGATGAAAAAATTAGGGGGAACATTGGTCTTGGTTCATATTCTTCGGTGTATCTATATTTTTAAACACCTACATGACTTATTCTCATATTTTTATAAGGCTCCTCCAAGTTCCACATCTACACAGAATCATAGGTTTCACAATCGTAATATAAACTCGGAATTTAGTGTTCTCAACAATTTTTGATTTGATTTTGAACCTGAATAGACTCTTTAATGCAGAGAACGCAATGTTTCTGTTTATTAGTCTGCTTCGAGCTCCATTATTATCACACATAAGTATAATACACAGGAAAATCTCAAAAACATGTTTCCTTGTGAGCCAGTTTTTCCTGGTTTCCGGGGTAACAAACACAATAATTATTATTCTTGTAACTAAACGTTTTATGTGATAAACGACATATGCATTTTTAATAGGTAGATACGATACGACAATATCAGGAATAATTATTCAAGTTTTATTTAATCATAAGAAATCCCTTTTTCTTATGGGTACGATAACACGTTTGAGCTTATTTATCATAACGTTTGACTAAGTCTAATAAATTTATGCATATTCAACACAAATGTATATTATTTGCAAAAATACTTTCTGATATTCTCAGTAAGATCATACAGTTACATTAAGTTATACAGAGTCAGTAAGATTAAAACCATTTTTTGATAATAATACTACTCCAATGTGTGACCTACACGTATAAACGACTTGACATCTTGAAATAATACTAAAGCACGATATCTATGAACTTGTATTTATCAAAATCACTTACATTGTCATTTAATTATTTTCTGTGTATAACTACAGTTGCCCGTCAATTCCATACATTCAACAGTAAAATTCAATCATCTTATGTCATCAATCTTCAAATAAAACATCGAATTTCAAAATAATTGACCATCAAGCCCACTGTTTTCCCTATTCTTGATGATATGAAAAATGGATTATGATGGCTTTTAAGCAGTGACGTGCATAGTTTTAATGAATGTGCAATAAAAATATAATAATTTGATTGTCAATGTCAGTTAAGAACAAATGTTTCGCAAGATATAAATTTCTAAGTAGTTTTAGGAGGAAAATTTATTTCGATATATAAGACAATAAACTATTTTCAAAAAATAATTTTGTAATAATATTTTTAAGAATATTTCGTGTTAGTATATTTAAATAGTGTTATTTTTTTTATTATAATGTATTTTTACCAAAGGCTAAGAATGTACAAATATAATAATATAAAACAGTACATAAAATAACTTATAATATTATGTAATGGTTGAATATTTGTCTGGGAAAATGTATTACAATGTCTATTTTTTTTAAATTTCTTGTTAAAACTTACATTTTTTTAAAATACGAGTTTATAATTAATACTATAATAACGTTGAGACGTGCATCCCTGGCGAAAAGACTTCCTATTGAGTAAAATACAATTTCAATGATATTTCATGGTAATCGCAATGTATTCCAAATGTTTCGTATGTATGTGCTCATCACGTATGTAAACTATCTTTAATTGAAGTACTAAAAGTCTCCATGGAAGTAACTCACTAGAGGGTACAAATATTACTCTTCTCAATTATTATAACGATTTACTTTTGTATTTTTTTTTTTCCAATAAACTCAAGTACACATCTAAATGACAATATTTGTCTTAAAAAATTGACCATATTTGAATTGTGTTTGACCCAGATAGATATCGTGAAGTTTGCGTCAACGTGCTTGTGACATATTGATTTTTTAATATTAAATCAGTATGATATACTATGAACGCCACTGTAACAGCACCATAGAAGAATTCCAAAAACCCACGCTTTGCAATCACGAGACATTACTCAAAACAATGGACCCCCATTATGTTTAAATAATAAATGTCATTCTTTACACCGGCAGTGCTCTATGGCAAGACGCCATCTTTAATTCCGAAAGGCGGGAAACGACAATGCGTTCTGAATTTGAAAAATGTGTAACGATCCGCTGTGATAAAGGCATGCCGACAAAAATAGTTCCTCGATGTGAAACGGATGTAAGGAAGGATTCCCTATGAGAAATCGATTTATTAATTTTAACCATTTTGTTTCACAAGGATGATTTGATTAATTTTATTACACCTTGTTCTTGAAATATATTATAAAACATTTTACTGTACTCGTAAGTATTACAGAAAACATTTTCGACTTGTTTGACTCATTGGCAAAATACTATAATTTATATTCATTAATTCTCGTTGATTTTTGACTGTGCTTCGAATAGATGCAAGTCATTATTATATCCGCAATAAAAGGTTAAATTTTGACCCGTTAAAATAATCTGTCTCGATAGTAATATTAACACGCTTATATTTTACAAACCACAAATTTTAATTTATTCATACTGTGATGTACAGTGGCGTGCAGAGGATGTAAGAAAAATATATTTAAATGGCTATTTCAAAATATTATTCGAAAAATTACGTAGTAGAAAATTTATACAATCTTTTACTTTTAATGATTTTAAATATGCCTTATAACCAATTTTCTTTCAAATAATCTTTTCATAGATAAATTATGTTTTTGGTAGATGTATACAGTGATTATATATTTTATTTAAAAACTATGAATTTACTGTTTTCGTTTCAAATTTTTAATCAAAAGAAAACATTGAAATTATTTTTATATTTTTTGTAGCATTAATATTTTGTCGCCCTTATAGGTGAGTGTATGACGTCCCCGACTTGTGAACTGAGAGTCGCGGCTCCAAGTTCCGTAGCTGGAAAAAAATGCACAGGTTTATTTACGTGCATTTAGAACTAGACTACGGACCAAATTGGTTGAACCAATAACTAACAATAAACTGAGAGCCTTGGTGTTAAAACTGATAATCTCCAGCATACATCTGCCAAAACTGAGTTATGAATGCTGCATTGTTGACACCTACCATTTAAAGTATAATTTTTTTTTTAACTTACAAATTCTCATCTAAAATGAAAGTTATTTAAGTCAAACTATTTATTGGTAACTGTAGCATGAAAACAGATTTTTTGGGATTGGGATCGATAGAGATTATGAGTTTTGATACTATGGCTCTCAATTATAACTCGCAAAAAATCTATCAAAGGAATCTTTATAGTGGAGATTCATATGCTCCGTTTGGGAACGGATATGGTTAAAAGAAATTAATAATAAATCATCTCATGCAACGCTATATTGAAAAATATTTGAAGATACGCACATATCATACATCACATTGAGTGTGTTTAACGATATAAACTGTTATCGAAAGATTTTCATTAATGAAATAAACTTTATTTACGGTTAGTTTTTCGCTTATTGTAAATGATTAATACTAAAAAAATATATCATTAACGGACACTATCGAAAAATCGTAAAATTATTTTGCTTTAAGTTATGAGATATTGGCTATTTTTAAAACATACTCGTATTCTAATGATTGGACTGCGTACAGTTTCATCTTTTAATATACACAAAGAATGTTCTAGCCACTTAAAACATCACAGTTAAATATCGAATACATTGCTAAGCATCCAATATGTGAAATACAATTTTAAAAATCGTTACTCTAGTTAAATGTAAACCACGCTTAAATTTACGAGATAATAATCAAAACTGGCCAATTATTTAAAATATATCGTCATATCGTCTGTCAGAGAGATGTTGAAATGACGAAACACCTTTAATATAAGTGTCATAACGGGTATTTCAAGGATCAACAGACGAAACCTGTCTAGATTCTAGATTTAAAAATATATATTTCATGGGAAAGTAAATAAAACTGTATTATTACAAGGTTTTCTTTAAATATGTATACATGTGTATATTTACGTCTAATTCAATTCTCAGCTATCATTAGCATACTATCTCAAATAAAATAAAACTATATTTCTCTATAGGAATAGTTGAAAAGCGTTATTTCATTCATAGTATTTAAAATTACCACTCTAGCCGGAACACGTACGTGTTTCATTCAAGTTTAACATTTCAAAAGAGCGGTCCCGAAGTTCCTTCACTCAACGCGTAATGGTACGTACTGAAAATTGGTTATGCAATTATCAGCCATCTAGACACACGGTGGGCGCAATCTTCCTGATCAATTTCAGAGTGCGTACAACCAGATTATGATCAAAAATTTTGATTCGTTTTATAAATTCCAAACTGGTTCAAAGTTCAAGTATGCCCGAACAATATTTTTAAAAATATTTACGAATTCCGTACCTTGTATATACTATATAAATATTTTGAAAATAATTATATAAGAAAATAATACAATAACTCAATAAGCTCAATGAATGTAGTTTTGATGAAACAGGTATTGATTTTTTAAAAATACTATTTGTAAAAAAGTATTATTTTCTCGATGTATTAATGCTTTCAAATATGTTTTTTCTTAGTTTTCGAGATGTCTATAGAGACTAATATGTCAAATATAAATAGTGATAAAATTTAATATGGGCAAACTTACTTTATGTGTAAACCATGCCCAAACGACAGGAAATTGAGTTCGGTATTTACGTGTATTATCTTTTAAAATCTGTAAACTTCGGTTATTCTTACAAACCTTACGGTGTTTGTTCAAAACACAAGAGGACGACAGGGCAATTCACACTCGACGACATGGTAGAAAGCAATAACAATTTATTCGAAAATGTGTGAAATTTTAAATATTTGTTTCCGGTTTTTGTGCAAATAGTTGAAGAATAATGAAACCTTTAGACGGTGAGCTTCATAGCTTATTTTCTAACATAAAGAAATATTTCTCGTCTTATGTAAATTATTTTAAATATTTCATAAGAATATTGTCAGTTTGCCTATTGCATATATAAATCATACAATTATAAAATTACCCGTTATGCATATAAGATATTAGCCACTGTTTAGTTGGGGGGCATTTTTGTGTTCTTTTTAATGATGCATGCATTAGCTTACGATTTTATGTTGTTTTTTGGTTGTAGTATAAAAAATCTATATTCACAAAGGACTTATTCAGACATATAGGAGAAATGATCCAAAGTAACAATTATTTCTTTAATAAAATGTATGCAATATGAAGATTGTTTCAGAAGGTGCATTATCGTGAGACAAGATTTTGTGAATATTACTTTAAAGGAAAATTTTATACTACCTTCACTAATTTCCAGCTCACCAGATTGTGCAGAAATAGTGGTGTGATATTATGACATCTAAAAAAACTTAAAAGAAATTCAGTGCTACCAAGTTAGCCGAAAAAAATGTGTACAAAGTTTTTTGTCATTTTTTCAAGTATTCTGTAGATTCACTCAATTGGAGCCAATAAAAGTTAGTTAATGGAATTATTGAATATACATCTTATACAGTTGATTAAAAACAATTCTTCTTAAATAACTAATTTAATTTAAACATGATTTTAATTCATGTTTTCGTCATGTGAAATAAGATAACCTAATTTTTCATTGGAATTATATGTACGAGTATTTGTAACACTTTTCAATACTAGTATCGTTAGAATTCAAATCGTTCCTACGCAAGAAACTTTTTTGACCATACTATTTAATATATAGTATTGTATATTCTAAATAAATAGAAGAAAAAAGACATCGGCCAAAGGCAATCATAAAACAATGAATGGATTTATGCATATTGATGACCTTTCGATACCTGCGCGCTATGTACTGACATTATATCAATTACTGTCAAACAATGCGTCTGTCTTCAATGTAAATCGAAAGAAAAATATCTTCGCTGGGATGTGAGTACAGGTATTTTTCTTCGGCGAGATGTCGAATGCTTGCCATCCTCAGAATACACAATCAG
This sequence comes from Rhyacophila sp. Rhy_31_5, assembly GCA_036584685.1. Classification (NCBI taxonomy): domain Eukaryota; kingdom Metazoa; phylum Arthropoda; class Insecta; order Trichoptera; family Rhyacophilidae; genus Rhyacophila; species Rhyacophila sp. Rhy_31_5. Next base: position 7,225 of record JAPMAG010002980.1, read on the forward strand.
TTTACCCTCAAAGCATCGAAGCTTTATTTAGATTATTAAATTGATATCAAATGTGGTTCTTGTAAGTATTCCTTGGTATAATATAGTGTACTTAAATCTAACCTAAGCTACATACATTTTTATTCATGCTATTTAATGGCAAATTTTTTTGCGGTAAGAACTACTTACACTCAACTCGAAGATATCTTATATAAATAAATTACTTTAAACCATTTAATTGCTATCTAAATTGAAGATTAGTTCTACGTTACGGGATGAAAAACAATTATAATATAGTTCTCGATAACTCAGGATATTATCAGGCGCATACAGATTAGTAGTAATAAGTCATTTATTTTATTTTATTTAGTAGAGTTCCAAGTAAATTAAAAATAATATTCTGCTTCTTGTAAAGAATATTTTTTTCCATTATGCACATTATTTCACAAATATTTTTTTAATGATATGTAATATTATATTAATTGAACTGAAATATTTACATGGTAAATTTTATTTTGGATTTTCTGCAAAAATTCTGCTATCTTTACATTAAATATGTAATTAGACTATCCAAATAAAACATATAGAGAATAATTAGACCTAAAAGTGCTCAGATCGATGGAACTTTACTTATATGTAGCATAGAAAATACAATATAACATATCGACCCTGTTTAGGCAAAATGAAGAAACCCCCAGTTTTTTGAAAAATGCTTCTATTTGAGAATCACAATGTACACAGCTAAATGCATGTTCTGTCAAAAGGAATTAGTCCAAAAATGCCGAGTTATTATCGAAATTTAGCTGAAGATTTTGAAATAAGAAAGATGTATTAAGTTTGTATGAAAAAGAAAACAGCATTAAACGTCAATTTTAATGACTTTTCTTTAATAACTTTCTTAATTTTTACATCAGAAAAATAAATCACAAATTTATTGGTCATCATGAACTTTAAGTTTGTGTTAATGTGATTTTGACTAAAAACCATTAAAACACGTTTTTTGTGCCCCTTGTAAATTTTTTTCTGTGAGGGTTACTCCCTTTTACCTAAAAACGGTCGATATTCTATCAGGAGGTAATTTTCAAAAGTGGTCAAATCAAACAAAAATATCTGAAAATGCTAGATAACCCTCCTACGTCAACAGAGTGATCTAGCATTCCCAGATTTTTTTTTTTTTGGATTTGACCACTTTTGAAAATTACCTCCTGAAGTATAATATTGCTGTTAATATTTTTTATAAAACCAAACGTTTAATATGTAATAACATAAAAGCTTGTATTTTACTGTTAATATTGCAATGCTTTTCGTGTATGATATAAGATATGTACGTTATGCGGTTAGCTGAATGATATTTTTAATTAATAGCATACTCAACATATAAGAAATATTGTTAATGATACTGAATTCCATGTGACATTTTTCATGAACGTTTACGTAGATTTATTTTTTATTACGAGTACGTATATCAATTTTTTTCATTAACATAGAAGTACGAGTATTATTGTGCTATTTGTTCAGAATTTATTATTTTTTCTCAATACAGGGTTTGCATTTCAAATGCTGTGATTAATTAAAGAGCATTAGAAGGGTTAAGGGGCGTCACCAAGTCGCCAAGGAATAAACGACGAAGAAAATACAATAAAAAAATTTCCATCCATACAATCGTCCAGCCACTCCCTCCATTGGATTGCAACCACAAACACACGATATCGACGTCACATCATTGTCGAGCGGAAATGGCCCATCGTTCGAGAAACGTCCATCGTCGATTGTCGGCTATTGTCGAATATTTTCGATTGTTTGGAAATTTCGACATACAACAACAAATGTTCATTCGGAAAAAAAAGCAAAACAAATATAATATATATATTTCCTGTTAAAAATATTGAACGAAATGTTAATCGTTTTAAAACGAGCTAAAAGTGAGTGTCGTATAATACTTAAAGTTAAAGGTAAGTTAAAAAAAACAATTGTCTTCGTTCACAAACGTCATTTATAGCGCAGTTTGAAAGATTTATAAGAGTTATATTGTCCCGATGTTGTAAAAAAACAGGATTTACGAGTATTAATTGTTATATCTTATTCAGAATTAACTTGATAAAATGTCGAACCAATTTTGTTACTCACTCGTAGTTCTAAAGTAGTTTTTGAAAATATTCATATATTAATTATTTTTAAATCGATTTGAAGGGTTTGCAAGTAAATGTTTTAAATATCATACATAACTGGATAATCTCAATTCTTTATTTGCTATGTGTTTATCAAAAAAATAGTGGATTGGGGGCAGTTGTATAGTAAAGTATATTTAAATCATTAAATTGGTCACAATATTATATATTAAATGAAAAAATGAAGTATTCCACCACAAATACTTTACAAAATAATTATTAAAAACTATCAAAATTAAAATGCTCCCCTCTAGCGTCTTAAGTGGCGTTCATAAACCACGTAACTCTCTTAGGGAAGAAGGAGGGGTGCCCACCAACGTCTACATGGCGTTATAAGGGGGCGGAGTGGGTTACTTTATATTGTTACCTTTTCGGGTTCTTGTTTTTATTGAACACTTTTCCATCTCAAAAACTGGATTTGAGTTGATTGTAAATTGCGTTCCTACTTAATGTGGAAAGTTACGTAGTATTTGAGAGGAAGGAGAGGGGGGTCAACCTGAATGTCTACATGGTGTTACATGGAGATAGGAGGGAGGGTAGAAAATTATAAGAAAAAACGTTACGTGATGGTTTTGAGAAACTCATGGCTGTTCTAGTCGAGTAAAAGTGTACTATACAACTTTATGACGTGATTGAAACATTTTTAGTACACTGGTACTTTAAAAAGTATTAATTTTTGACCTCAGACAAAAACAAGAGCTTTATTTTTAATTGACCGATAGTACTGCGATTAATATTATACTCGTAAATAATGGATGCTCAAGTAAGATCCATTCGTGTATGCATTCATCGAAAATCGAAGATAGACAGATATGGACACCACTGACCTGCCGCGCCCGTACAGCCTTTCTTTCACTCTTCTGGTTTGACTCGATTGAGCGCCGTCGAGACTCGTCTCGCCTTCATTATCCAACCAACATCAATTCTGTGAACTTTGACATTATCTCCAGTGACGTGAATTTTTTCAGATAATTGTGTTTTTTTTTATAACCAGGTATACCTATATATCTATATAACCAGAAGTAAAATGACATCAGTAAAGTAGATATAATTAATGACAGGAAATCTCGTTAATCTTTTTAAATGCTTAAACGCTGATTACGCCTGAAAGTTTGTAATTCGCACACTTTGATCACCAAAAATGAACTATAAAGTTCAATTATATTTAATTAAAGAATATTAGACCTTTTTATAATACTACAATATACGTTATAAAAATACATTTTTGTGTATGATCATTTCATTATGAAAAACGTCTTAATATATTTTCAG
>JAPMAG010002981.1:0-10641 GCA_036584685.1 Rhyacophila sp. Rhy_31_5
TGTGAAGATCCATATGCTTCGTTTCGGAGCGGATATGGTTAAAAGAAAAGAAGAAGTCTATTTAACCTGGAGGTCACCAAAGACCGATGTGTCCTGCTGTAGAAATACCGATGTGAGCAACTGTTTTCTTTTTAAATTATATTATTTCCTTTCTGTCAAATGACATTCGCCTGACATCAACCAAAGAAACATAATATTTGTATAGTTTTAATAAAAATTGAAGCCGTTAATAAATATTTAGGAAATCACACAAATGGTGTCAGGGTTATCAAAACAACAATAATATTAAAAGCTGATTAATTCTACTAATGCATGGTGAAGATTAATTAAATGTTATAAAACAGGAATGTCAACTATTTTTAAATTATTTCTATCATTTAAATATATTATATTGTATATTTGGTGGCATTTGGAGGCCATAAATAATGTAAGTGGGCAACCAACGTTAATATATAGATTTATTCAATACAATAATTTCAGAATGAAAGCTTATCTGTTTTGAGATAGAAAGTCATTGATTAGTTGCTACATGCAGAATTAATAGTTAACCTAAAATGAAACAAAATACTTGATGACTATTTAGATTATGTCACACTTGAAAGGGGATTAAAATAGTGGAATTTCATCCGGGTAATGGATAATATACTTATATCCAATTAAATACTGATAAACAATAGCAAAACAAAGGACATTCATACCTGTTTATAGTCTTGATCCTTGGCTCGGCAACACTGCACGACGAAAATCAGAGGTCCATCAGACTTGGGAGCCGACCATTCGATCAACACGCTATCATCTATTTCGGGAACAGCAAGACGAGGGGCTTTCATTGGAGGCGGCGGAGCCGGGGTAGTCTCAAATTCAAACTCCTCCGAGAAATCTCCCTGTCCTCCCGCATCATCGGCCGCGCAGATTCTGAAACGATACTCGGATGACTCTTGAAGTCTCTTCACTCTACAGGAGAGGGAGGTCCCTTCGTATACCGTCTGGAATTCTTTTCTTCTGGGGATGAGCATCTCCACTGTGTACTGGGTGAAGTCGGAGTTTTTCCCTTCGCCCCACTTGAGTTTCAGGAAATTGTGGCCCCGCTGGGAGCAAGACAGTGGAGGCGGAAGAGGCGGCGGCGGGAGAGTGCCAACTTTAAGGGTGGGCGAAAAACCACCGACGCCGATTTCATTGACAGCCTGCACTCGCACACGGTACGCTGTCTCTGGAATTAGGTTGACCAGGCGATATTCAAGGGCGGGACCGTCTGTGACAATAACCCGATCTCCGAGGTCGAGGCGATAGTGCAAAACTGGCGAACCGTTAGCTGGGGGTTCTCGCCAAGCGACGAGGGCGTCGGTGGCAGTTACCTCAGCTGACACATCAGGAGGCGCACCGGGAGCTGCCGCAGGCGTAGACATGGTCACAATCTCTGACCATTCACTGGCACCGGCACAATTAATTGCACAAAGTCTAAATGTGTGAGCCGTGAAAGGAGTTAAGTTTTTAATTTCACAGGAAGTCTGCCGTCCCCGAAATATAGAAACGAATTCCCGGTTCTCTCCTTCTTCGGAGCTCATCTCTACCCGGTAATCGGAAATGGGCCCGCCGTTGGAAGCTGGCTCCTCCCATTGGAGTGTAATTGTAAAGGGCGATCTGGCAACAGCCCGAGGAACTGCAGGGGTATCAGGCGGTGCGGCACCACTGACGACGGCGAGGGTCTCAGAACGGGGACCGGCACCCGCTCGGTTGAAGGCTCGAACAGCAAAAAAGTATTTCCTACCAGGCAGTAGTGATTGTACGGTGCACTCTGTCTCTTTTCCACGATAGGCCGGGCGGCAATCGTCTTCGCCGCTGTCTTCAGAAATGCTAAGGTGATATTCGAGAACGGGGGATCCTCCATCATAGTCTGGTCTCCGCCAGGTGAGAGAAATCGAGTCCGGACGAGGTTCGGTTCGTAGAGTAGGCGCTGCACAGGCTCCAGGAACGACAGGCTCTGTAGCCACTGAGTGATAATCAGACCAGCCGCTGGTTCCTCCGGCAGTCACGCATGACACCCTGACCCGGTAAGGGCGTCCAGGTCGCAGGCGATCGCATGTTGCCTCTTGCTCGAGACCTGTGTATGCGATCCGGCACTCAGAGCCGGAATCAATCTCCAGGGTGTAGCGTTGAATTTCCGCACCTCCTCTATCTACCGGAGGATCCCACCGCACTCGGAAAGAATTGGCATGAACTTTTCCTTTAGTGATAGGTCGGGAAGGAGGAGAAGGAGCCTCAGGGGTTGTACGATAAACAACCTCGTCCGACCACCGCGAGTCGCCTTCGCTATTGTGCGCCTGCAGACGGAACTTGTAGTCTGAGCAGCGGACGAGGCCCTCGCAGACATGCTCAAGATCGTGACCAGAGTAGGCCGCCAGATAACCATGGCGGGTGGACTCATTTTCCAGCTGCAGTGAGAAGTCTTCGTCGCCCGGGCGCCGATTCCACCGTACGGTCAATGAGCGCGGGGACGCCTTCACCAGAGTGGGGGGATCAGGTGGGTTCGGAGGAGATCCGGAAGTGGAAAATACAGCTTCTTCACTCCATGGCCCCCTGCCGGCTTCATTAACAGCTGCCAGGCGGAAACGATAGCGAGTGGAACCTTCCAGCTTCTGCAGATTGTGCTGTTTGGTACGGGTCCGGCATAAATCTACAAAATCGCCTCCCTTTCCTTCGTCGTATTGTAAGATGTACTGCTGGATGTGGGACCCGTTGTCGAGAGGTGCATTCCACCGTAGCTGCAAGGCGGTGCGGGCGCGAGAAGTCACCCGCGGTGGAAGAGGGGCGGCCGGTTCACAAGCCGGGGTCCTCACGATGGCCGCATCGGAGGCTGCCCCCGTCACTCCTTCCGCGTGAGCCTGGAGGCACACGGCGTATTCCGTACCCGGCCTCAGGTCTTCGACTCTAAAATATTTAATCACGTCACATGTCAGACATTCGATAACCAAATCAAAGGATTACTTGGACCACACAATAATCTACTCAAAGAGAAAGTGCATTATCAATAACTAAAGTTACAACAATTAACTATGTGATCTCCTTCAAACGATTGGAAGAATTTGTCTTCCATTCAATGTATAATTTTGGACTCAATTCAGACAACACAGATAGAAAAAAATCAATTTTTAATAATATTGGTAGGGAACTGAAGCTTGGACAGTATGATTTAGAATGATACATAAGCACACTCTCACTGTTTAATGACCCAAAAGTAAATAAGAAATAATTGAGAATTGATATATAGAAAACATTATTAAAAGTTTCTTCTCGACAATTAATAGTCGATAAAACACTTAGCTATTATTTTTTATTCAAGGAAAATTACCTGCAAGACAGAGAAGGGCCGCTGTAAATTGCCTTGTAGCGGTCTCTGTCTCCCAGAAGCAATTCGTAAGTGAGTTCGCCGCCATAAGGGGGGGAAGGGCTTCCGTCATTAGAGGGTGCACTCCATTGCACCAGCGCACTGCGGGCAGTCACGTCCGACACCTGAATCAAAAGATACCAATAGAAGAGTGTAAATCCCGTAAAACGTGCTTTCTTACTGATGGCCGTGTTTTAATGATAACTTGATTCTGCAGTTTTTTTGATCTCTTTGCTGGCACACAAATGTTTTCATATGTCTTTAAACTTTTTAGCTCAAGATAGTTTTGTTACATCTATCAAAATACTCATGGTTTTGAGTTTCATCCCGACAATTTTTTTTAACAGATATATTTATGAAATAAATAAACAATATGAATTCGGCCTTGATGCAGAATTATACATAAGCTTGAGAAAATATTCTACACTTCTGTGCTTAAGGAATCACACTATTAATATAAAAATCTGTTTTGTTCAACGATTGCCTGCAATCACGACACAGATTTATTAAAACTTATAAATAAATAAAAATGATAACTCTTTAAAAAATTACCTGCGGCCTTTGCAAGGATGATAGAAATTCTAATAGTTGCTGTGATTCTTCTTCGTCCCCTTGAACAGAAGTCGCGGCGGAGGAGCTTCCTTCCCCTTCCGAAGACGTACCGCCCATTCCGGAACTGGCCGCTCGGCTTGCAGTACCGTTTGTGAATTCCTTTCGCGGGGATAGTGCAGGAGTGCTATGGCCTGAATTGAAACCTGTAATACATTTAAGACATCAGCAATTTGATAAAGAATAAATGAATTCACATCATTTTTCAGTATATAAATATTCACTAAATAATCAACTAACAGTATTTGAACAATGGCTAGGTTACCACAATCATCAACAGAATAGTCGAGTCTAGAGGACGTCTTTATTTATAACAAAATCTTTCACTTGTTAAACATATTTTTTGTGTGCACGGGTGATGTCTCCTTTGCAGTGATTAAATTTTAGAATGCAACAATAACACTTAAAATAATTAGTGAAAAATAAATACATTATGAACAGTTCCAAAAATAGGTTAATGTTTCTTTGTATTTTTTTTTTATATTTCTTTAGAAATTGTGTAAAAAAAATCTTAAATTAATATATTTTATATTTTTCAATACTTATCAATCAAATAGTAAAAATATACAATTGTAGCATTATAATAGAAACTGTCACAATCTACCTTCCAAATGCAATGTATTTATGGCTATATGTTAAATTTATTTCACGGCTCTGAGTTTTGACATGTCAATTGTATTAGTGCAATATTTTATATAATGTAGTGCAATAGTAAATATAAATTTTTAACTCTTTAGGGACAGTAAAACTAATTACGGATTATTATTAACAGGAAGAAAAAAATACAAGTTATGTACTGAGAAAAAAAATTAAAAAATGCAGCAATGTGTAAAATTGTTGAAGAAATAAATTCAAACAATATTTAACACAAGGTGAGTTGTTGACTTGGTGTTTCATAACCATTTTCAATATTTTTTACACAAATATCAGATAATAGAATTGATTTAATGCCAGAATGCAATTTATCCATTCATAGACATTTTTTTATACATGCAGTACCCAGCGATGTGATAATAAGTATAAACCTGTCATTTAAGAAGTATATGCGAGAAAAGTTAATGCATTACTTAGTATAAATATATTAATTAAAACAATATAAATTCTCAATGAAGATGGAATTGTACAATAAGTGATTTCATCAGCATAAATGGTTGAAAAAAAACTCATAAGAATCTTTTAAGTATTATTACAAATACTCCATTTGAACTCGAGTAATTCTAACAGAAGAATTACGCAGGCAATAACTATGGGCCCGGAATACGGTATTGCAATGAAATATTTCTTTTTATGAGTGTTAAGGTGAAAAGTCGACTGTATTTTGAATAACATACCTAATCCGTCATTTCTATTATGTTTATGCTCGAGTTTCCTTCTAAGTTTGATGTACTGCCGCTGCGCTCGCTCATCCTTATGGTAAGGATGGGGTGGGGAATGGGGTAGATGATGGGGCTGGTGCGGTGGAGGCTGCGGCGGGGGGAGAGGGGGTCCATGAGGATGGAAATGAGGAGGAGGGTAGCCGGGAGGGCCATAGAACTGCTGCGGACCACTTCCACCGTTTGCAGGTCCCTGTTGACAATGAAAAATCATACAAATCATATTCAATAAGTTTTCTAACATTGCTTTTGTCAATATGTTAATTTATACTGAAAATATGTTTTAATGCAGTGACCGCTGCATCTCAATATATTGTTCCTTACAAAAATACAGTCTGTTGATGGTGATTTTTTTCTTCATATTCAGAATGCAATCAATTATTTAGGCTAATAATGCTATCAATATTAGAGTTTAGAGTTGTAAGTTTCGAGATAATTTTTGTTAATTCAAATAATAAAATAATATATCCCATAAAAATATCTGTTTTATATTAAATGATCCACATTACTAAATAAATATAAAATGCAATTTAAAAATATTTTCATGTGGTTTTTCTCTGATTTGATTTTCAATGGTCATCACTGAAACACATCGTTTCATTAATATTATTAAAGAAAATTGTTTATTAGTCACATAAATTTAATAGGATTAATAAAGATGGGAGTGATTTTTAACGATAAATTTAAGTATTTGGCTAAATACAAAATAAATGTTATATTTCCATAAATAATAAATAGCAGGCCAATTCTATTGATACAATTTTTATCATACATTTTACAATATGTTATAATGGGTAATCTTATTTTTACCTAATCAACTGATACTCTAAATAAAACAAAATTGATTCTCATCTTTCATATGCCCGAAGAAATTATATAACTCGCAAAATGCAATGATGAATATACAACTATAGACAAGTGAAATGGTAAGAAAAGCATTTAAAATAGAGATTTTATGTATGTGAAAAAATTTGTTTGACGCCAAAACGTCAAATTAATGCCAACATGGCGCCACGTAAACAAAAACAATGCAGTTCGTATTGACAGTTTTTTGGAAATAATTGTACAATTGACTTACGGATTCACTAGGATCCATCTTAACAGAGGAATGTTTTTCGAGTAATCCGTTTTCTTTATTTTTGTATAAATGTGGCATATCCATCGTGGAAACTCGTCCAAAATGCACAGTACCGCCTTTCCGGGTAATATTATCGAACTGAACACTGACGTGTCTGCCAGCGCTGTGCCTGTGCCAAGTTGGCAGTACGACCTTATCAAAACATAACAAACGTGAAGTGTGCAAGCACGCGTCGCAATTTTGTTAGAAAAAAGTGGATTTCGTACATATGCTTATGTAATTTATTATTTTTAATTAATTAATATTATTTATCAACATGTACACTTGAATGTGTGATACCACGTATCAACTTTATTTTTGGCAATTAGCATAATTAATATTATCCATATAACATTCGTAGATTATATAACACCGGTTGATCAAGCTATTATTGCATTTCATGTTTATGCTCCATAAAATTCGTATAGAAAATTATTGCCATATTGTACTAATAACATTTTTTTAAATATCATTTTATCATATTATAAAATCCCCATATGCATTTCTCATAATTAAATAATATGTTTTCCTGATAAGGAACCAGCCTAACTATTAAACTGTTTTTGCCAGTTTTTCAACTGTTCTTTGTGGCAAGTGTCACTCAAGGTGAACGCAAAAAATGTTTATACATATGTATTATACAAAGTTAGGACATGAACCTAAAGAGTTTATCTAATAATTAACAAATATTACTAACAAAAAACTGGAAAAATGTGGTAAAAATATTTTACTAAATGGTTTCTCATTTTTTTCTCCGTCCGCCCGCCACTGAGTGTACCGTTGAACAAAACACTGGCCTCCGCGGTATGAGATGTAGTTACGCGGGTTCAAACTCCCGTACAGAAGACGCATATGCGGTGCTGTCAAATACCAGGCATATTTGAGAAAAGACGTCTGTTCCTCGGGGTACAGTAAACTTAGACGTACATACTCGTATATTCTGTCTCAGTCTATTGTCAGTGAAGTGCGACGCGACAGATAGAAAATATAGCAAGTAGTGAATGAATGTTTGTGATGGTCACCGTCAATTGACCAATCATCCGAGTGAACAGGACCACAATGGTATATTGTCAGCAGAATAAGCCTCATTGAACCTCTCTCAACAAAAATAATAGTTTGTATTTAACCTATACGACAGACGCCCTGTCTATGTGGCAACATAGCAAGGTAAGTTAACTGACGGAAGATTTAAATGTTCTTCCTCGTTTCTTTCAGCTTTCCAAACAATAGTTGTTTTAACCAAATAAGCTAATGATACAAACGAAAGATCGCAATGCATTCATCTTTTTAAATGTATTATTGAAATGCACCCATAATGTGTTTTATCAATCTGTTATTATGATGTGTAATATATTATATCTAAGGATAACATAATAAATAAACAATCAATTTTCCGTGTTCATTTCTTTTTTAATTTAAAATGTAAAAATATTACTTTCCTGAATAGTCTTCACCAGTCATTGTAGGAAGAATATTATGTATACAATGAATCATCAGTAGGTTTTATGATATACATTACATATTTGTGAAACAATCAACAAAAGTTATTTTGTAAAGGACACCATTTGGTAGGCATAACTAGCATGATGATATAGTGTCATTAGAATACAAATACAGAAAAAATCGGCAACTAATTTTTCAATACGCTCAGGATTTGAACCAGCGATTTGTTCAACATAAGTGATCCGTGCTAATTGCCGTTAAACTGTAAAATATATTTTATGGATCACACGTTTTATTGAGACATTAACGTAAAAGTGTAAAAAATGAAACGCTATTCCAGACAAAGCGGTGTTAAATTTCCGTGATTAAATAACAGGAACGTGTTGAAGCCATATTAGAATTCAGGCGTCATCAAAGAAACTTGACTCGTAATCATTATGCGACCAATAGGCTTCTGATAGCACTTTTTAAAACAATTCGTTGCTGTATACAAACGTAATAATTAAACATAATATGTTAACATAATGAAAAGCATTGACCATAACATTATTTAAAGACATTATTTTAAATCGTGATTATTTTTTTGGCAAATGGAATGCAGCCCATGACCCTTAGTAATTACAACATCATTAATCATCATAAGTGTCGTCCATAAACCACATAACGTTTTTTTATCCTTCCGCCTTCCGTGTAACACCATGTAGACACGTAGCTTGACCCCCATCTCTATCCTTTCAAAGGTTACGCAACAACCAACTCCTATTCTCTTTTTTCTCTTCTCATTTTTACCTCCCCCTCCAAGTAACACCATGTAGACATTCAATTTGAACCCCCCCCCTCCTTCATGTGAAAGGTTATATAACGTTCTGCATTAAATAGGAATGAAATTTACGAGATTTCAAATTAAAAAAGGAGTTAGATGAATTTAACCAACCCTCCATGCCTAGCGCCATGTAGACATTGATGGTCACCCATCCCTCCGCCTCAAAAGCGTTACGTGGTTTATGGAAGACCCTTAGCACTATATTCGTAAAACATATGGCTCTGTATGGATGTGAAACTTAGACGCTAACGGAGAAAAGCGAAACGATCATGCAAATATTCGACTATAAGATGCGCATAAAAATACTTGGGAAAACCAAGGATTTCACACAGTGTTGATAAAATAAAATGGCACGGAAAACTCAATTAGAAGGGTTACGCTGTTATATGAGATAGATATGGAACTTTCAAAAAGGTATATGAAGGAACTCCAGAAGGCACTTGGCCCCTGAGATGCATCTGGAAAAGATGACGAGAGATGAAGAAATATTAATTGTATATATAAGGCTGGAGACAGAATCACGGAGAGCAGTTGTGAGGCTGGTGTCGGCCATTAACCTGAATGGATCGCAGAGCTATTTCAACACTACTACGCATTCGTATATGCAAATATAATCTTACGTAAATATTGTATGGATGAATGAATGGGCTGTGCGTGTATTTATATGGAATGAAAACATGTTTATAGAAGAGCATAAATCTTCTAAGAAACTTCATACGTGGATCGAATCAATACAACAGGAGTAACGAATACGGTTTTGGCATACCTAATTTGGGAATTCTCTCGCGTGACAGGGCGAATAGTTGTCAACGTCCAAACTGAAGACATTTGTAGTAGCTCTAGGATACATACATACTTCCTTTATGTACTTAATGTAATACATGCAAGCATCTTAGATGCCATTTAAGGAAGACTTTCGTTTTAAAATCCGAAATAAATATAGATACAGACTATTTTATTATTTGACGATTTACAAATTAAATTTTACGTAGAAAAAACTTAGTACATGAACTTGTATTATTTTATATTCTGTTAAATTATTTAATTTTACCTATTTCTACGTTTATTTATAAGTTTTGTATTACATGGTTCTAGTTTACGCAATATATTTGTTTAAATCGTTCATGTTTCGAAGACAGCAACACTATAGCGTAAAATTGTGAGGAATTCGCAGTTTTTATTTCACCTTAAATACAATTTTATTAATGTAATCTTAAGTTTTTAATTCGCGAAAATATACCTTACTTGGTGCGACGTTGTGATATGTATTTATTATACAGAATAGCCTAGTAAAAATGTGAATATTCAAATATATTTGTGTGTTAATGAATTCATATATTATTGCCAATATCGATTGTCAAATTATTAATATCCAAAATGCCATTGCTACGTATTTGTATCACATCTCTTCTTTATAGAAATTACATGACATAGGCGTGAAAATTTAAAAATAATTATCAACTTGATAAAGCGTCAACTAACCACTAATTTACTACGGGGCGAGTAATCAAAATTAATTATCTAATTCGCGAGTGCAATGGCATCTGTCGGTGAACGAATGCAGCTTCACACCTGCCGGCATTCGAAATTCAAACGCGTGGCTGTGATCCACAAAGGAGTCGCGGAACTACGCTTAATCGAATTCCATTATTCGCAGATAGTGCACATACAACACAAAGAGGCGTTCGTGGGAAAATGAAAGCGACATTGTGTGAATCAAATTAAATTTATCGTAACCTCATGCCAGTTCCTATGCGCCTTTTGAGACAGAATGGAAAATTATTTTTCATCAAATTTAATTCATTGGATAATCGATGTTTCTGTAACAATATTAATATTTCGTGGACGGCAATACGTAAAAACATATCTGCGAAAAGCAAATAACCCCACG
>JAPMAG010002982.1:0-10641 GCA_036584685.1 Rhyacophila sp. Rhy_31_5
CAAGAAGACTGGCCAATGACAGGGACTCATGGAGGCAGTACGTGGTGTCCATATGGTCCAACTAAGGGGCGTGACATGGATTAAGAAGAAATTATATTAAAAAGAACACGATATTTAAAAAAAAAATATGTTAAGTTTTATCGGCTCCACTATTATTTTGTATTTCTTGCAGAAAGCACATAGGATAAAATGAATCTGCTTTTAGCATACGTATTTCATAAAATATGATTGATTAGACTAAACTAGATTATTATTAAATTGCTACAAAGTATTTTATTTCAAAATCGGCATCGAGATAAATGGACAAATTTTATGCAAAATTCACTCAAATTAGAGAATATATTTTTTTAAATTATTTGAGGTCGGTAGAGGACAACTTCCTTCCTAGAATTTATATAAAAAATAATCTGATAGATTTTATCTAGCGATAATTACAAGAATAACAAATTATCATTGTCATATATATATATAATACTAAATGTCAGTTCATATGATTTATAATAAGCTATGACAATTACCACTTAAGTCTAATGAGATGTGAAAAGTAACAAAAAATGACACCGACGCAAAAAATGCTACGAGACGTCACTGTATGCTATACATACGAACATTTAATAATTTTAATCAACGCTATAGAGTATTTTACCTTTTGTGTAAAATATGTAAATTAACTACACAGAGAGTATAGATTAATTTATGATATGTGAGTTGTAGATTTTTACCATTATTTAATTACATAGGAAATATAAGGTATTTTACTAGGCTATTATTAAAAATGTAAGCATATTTTTAATTACAGGACAGAACAATTAAAAGTAAATCTAAGGCTTATAATAAATATTGTCAATTAACGTTCATGAATAAGTTAATGCCTTAGGTCAGATATGTTTAACCGCGGAGTGGTTATTATTGTACAAAGTCTCAGCAAAATTTTTTTTTTAATTAATTCCATATATGTTCCAAGATGGAGCATATGGAATCTTCATAGCATGAAGATTTTTTCAAATTCATTTTTTACGCTTAATAGTTGTCAATAATTACCTCAACCGTTTCGGGTTGATGTCCTGGCTACAATACAAATTAATAACCATATATAAAATTTGCGACCAGCACGGGGCTCGAACTTGTGACCCTCGGCTCGTGAGTCAGATGCCACTATCTATTCACCTACGAGGGTGACTCAGCAAAATATAATACGTGTATTAAATATTATAGTAAGTACTCGTATGTCGCCCAGCAATAAAAAAATGAAATCTAAAAAAACCAAAAGTGAATTACGCACAGGCGTTATTATAAATGAAAGCTTCAATCTTAGGCAGTCGGTAGTATCAGTAATGTTTTTTTAATACCGTCTTTCACTGGGGCGTGATCTTGGAATACTCATGACGTACGTAACTCGTCACGGACAGCTTAAAAGAAGACTGACAATGACCGACTTTGGTATAAAATTTCTCATTTTAACACTATATACTAACTACATCATAACCTAGTTGAGGTTGAACATGATTTACTAGACATTATTTATCAAATAAATTACAAATAATTTATATATCATACATTGGATAAAGAGATTTAAAAAACTGTCTAATAAAACCCGTTAATTACGTGTATTATATAAGTTAAAGTAAACTGAGATGATTTAAATAGCATGGTGTCATAGAGAAATTCATGAATAGGATGACCGTATCATTAAGAAAATTATCTAAAATTAAATTCGCCTGAAAAAGGATAGCGTGTAGTATTAAAATAATATGGTCTTAGATCGGTAAAAGATATTAATAAAAGTGTTGTCCATTTAATAACAGCTCATAAAAAAATGTATGACTAGTATCATTGTTGTAACTGAGCATATTTCTGACGTTGCTTTTAAAGTAAAAGAGTATATTTTCGAGATTTGTTTTTTATAGAATGTATCATAACCAATTTGTTAATGTAGCTCTTGACAAAAGATGTACGCATCATATACATAGTTATGATAATTTTATTTACATTAAAATATTGCCATTTTTAGAAAATACATACATTTAACAAATTTTAATTATTATTTTCATTTGTATTTCACTGCTCTTAAATGTGTTTTTGTAATATATTTCCCACATATTTGACAAATTATATTACTCTTTTTATCTATGAATTTATATTGACATATTTTGATAGAAACTTTGTAAGTTAATTGTTATTTTTATATTTACTTTAGCACGTGCTTATCTTTATGAGTCTGAATTGTCGTACAACTGAAAAAGTCTGTTTTGATTCTATTCACTATTCCTAGCATCATTTTTTTATTGTCTTTTTAAATATTAAATTACAATAAATATTTTTAATTTATTTTTAATAATAATAATTTTAGCTTAACTTAATAATATAAACTTGTGGAAACCGTTTCTGGCATTATTCACTTATTTAGCAACATATCAGTTAATTAATAATTACAACTGCATTGTATATAAGTTTTTCAGCAGTACGGTCCAAATAAAATATATGTTATCATACGACGCTGTGAAAATAAGAGTATTTTTTATATACATTCAATGTATTTCATGATACATTTAGAAAATGATAAAAATAAAATTTAAAAAAATCACTCTTCTCTTTGTAAATCTATCTAAGAAGAATCAATAAAACGGTTATATAATTTTTAATTGAGCGTTTTCTTGTTCATCTTAAAAATGCCCTCAATTATTGTTTTATTTTTAAGACGTGATATTCGTAACCAATAATTAACTGACCAATAGGGATCAAAAACGATGAAACAAAAAATTTGAATGGAATAAATATCGAAATTAAAAAAAAAAAAATTAAAATACAATATATAATTTTTGAACTGAAAGTTTAATAAAATATACTCGTATTTAAATTATTATTGGCGGCTCTAAACGGTTTTTCCATATTAGATATTTATTAGTTAAGTGATTAATTCGAAGATATTTTGTCAGTTACGAAGTTCTCAATTCAATATTTTTTTCAAAATTTGGTTTTAAAGTCAGACTTAAAGGTTTTATATAATATGCAAATTGTTGAAGTGATCTAAAATTATGATTTAAATTTTCAAGATATCGCGGACAAAACACTAGATATTTTTTTTGGATATTACTCATTCTAAAAAATGGTGCCACGATGATATTAGTGTGATACAAGTGTAATATATGTGATATTAGTGAAATGTACATCACATTATAAATAATGTTTTTTTAAAACTATATTGTCTTTGACCATCGCTGTATACATACACGTTGGAAGCTGATTATTTACTGCTTCTTTAGGGCCAAGGTTGTAATAATTCGTACTAAGGTGGCTGGTGAATTTATTCTACAGCTACACAAGGAAAAGTACAAAACTATATTATACAGGCAAAAATGTTTTAAAAAAAATAAATTTGAATACATAACAGATATCGAATGCATAATAAATGAGTAAAATATTAAATATAGAATAGACCTGTTCATTGGTTCGTTATTATTCCATTCCACGGATTACGGGTCTAACCACTGTGATAAGTCCAAATTTTTGTTCCTTGCGTATTTGGATCGAAGTCATATGCCAAGGGAATGTATAAATTAAAAGTATGTGTATAAATATATTATAAAATACAAATATAAAAAAAACATATTTTTATCATAGATTTAACTGTAATAGTAAAGTGAGTTATCTATGCTTTTAAATATATGTTTATAAAATGACATTGAATTTATTTCTAAGAAGATTATTGAAGATTATTTCAAAGAATTGTTGTTTTAGTCCATACGTTTTTTTCTTTTATGTTTTACGACTTAATTATTGACTGACCACAAATGATGACCGGTTACATAAAATAATACAGACACTGAATTTTAATTTTATGAATTCTGGGACAGTATTTAAATAAACCTGATTCCGGCACCATTTGGTATGTAAGCGAGTGGTATCTGGTCAAATAGAACTATATTGTAATAATAAAATGTATGAAAACGTTCAATGAACTTATTTGTAAAAAAAATATCACACGTTGTAAAAGCGAAAATATAAATGAAATAAGTAAGTCGGTTAAAGCCTTAGCCTAATGCAGGAAGGTACAACTCGCGCTCCGGGAGCCGCACGCGGTCGCATATAGCTTGTAACGCGGGCCCACAAAAGCATAAGCTGATAGGCTATATTAAAAAACTTCATTCTACGAATATGTATTAAAAAAACCGAAATATTCACCGAGTTTAGTGTTGCCTTATCTTTATTTTTTAAAGAAAATATGTGTTTGAAACGTTAAGTTTTACATGTTATGTATATTAAATTTATTACATATCTTATGTGTAACCCAAAATTAAAATTATCTAGGAAGTTCAAAAGGTTGAACATCACTTAAATAAATCTTTCAATTCGTCCCTTGGAACAGTACGCATTGAACTTGAATACACATTTACTTAGTCTGAACCTAGTCATAGTACATGAAATAAGTAATTACTTTTTTTTTAAATTACTTAAATAAAAGTCTTGAAATGAAGTTAACGTACTAAATCTATAATATATTTCCACGGTATAATTATTCATATTCATAAAGATTTCCCTCAATTATTTGTTAATGCATAAAATAATCTGAAAAATCAGTCAGCGATCAATTTAGCCCCAACATACTGAGTATCTCGAGGGCAAGAAAACTCAGATGAGAATACCATATTGTAAGGTACGATGAATCTAAAGCTAACAAAAAGATGTTTTAAGGAACTTCAGTTGTCACTCGGCCCATCGGCTGTCCCATAATGAGATGGGCGGATAACGTAACTAGAGATTCGAAAATGTTGAATGTGAATGACTGGAGAGAGAGAAATTTATAGAGTTTATATTTTAATATTTAATTTAAAAATATATTTATTAATAGATCATAGTTTGAGTACACGTCACTCAATTCAATATGGCCTAAAAATGTAAAAATGTTGAAAATCTCTGCTTTATTATAAGAATAGCGTAAAATCAGTGCTGAATTAACTCATAAGCAAAGTAAGCACGTGCTTAAGGCATCAAGAGAAGTGGAGGCAGCACATAAATTTTCCATATCGGAAATTATCATTCAATTTAATATTCAAATTAATAAACTAATCAAATTTATAGACATTCAAATTTTTATGGAAAATGAATACGTTCTGTTTATAAAACGTTCTTTCCTGTGTCATCATGTTCATCTTGCAAAATAAAGTACTCATAAACTGTGCTCGCAGATTGGAGCTATACAAAATTTGAACAAATCTAAGGGAGCACTACAATTAGTTAGCGCTTAGGACATGTAAGGGTCTCAATCTGGCCCTGCATGTAGTGCAGTAGGTCCATCATTCTTTGCAAAATTCATGAACTTGATTGTAAATTAAACATTTTTTTAAAACACATAAATTCTGATCATTCTATATTCGGTATTTTCTATTATAAATAAAAGCTTTGAGTCGAAATTCATATTCAGTACTCCGTAGTTTCAGTTATACTCTCGGTTATCTACAAAGCTGACTGATTTTAATTGCTGAAGTAGTATTTCCATGTTTTGCCAGAATAAATCGTATGCAAAGCCAAAACCTAAATTTCCATAACGGACAACAAGCGTTGAATGTTAACGCATTAATTTCAATGACAAAGCAAATAATATTACATCATATAACATTATTTAACACTTAACCAAACTCTTGGAAAATATAATGCCAACTTATTATAATACATGATAAGATTTACGAATTCAGGGTCAAAGCATCAATTTTATTTATTTACTACTGTGTTTCTCTGAAAATAAGACCCGGTCTTATATTCGTTTTATATCCCAAAAACTCACTAGGGCTTATTTATATACATATTTGCGGGAAAACCATATAAAGATAAAACAAAGTCTTTTGTTTTCATGTAAAAGGAAATAATTGTAGAGATCCATGTTTTCAGTAATCGTTTTATTTATTTGTTTGTTAGTACAGTATATTACATAGACATACAATAATAAAGCATATTGAAAAAATAAAACATAAATAAATGAAAATATGTCAAAACAATACATTATAAAAATCAGTACACTATCACAACATAATGACTTCGTCTTCTTCTTGAATGCCTTCAATTTTTTACTGGGTGTTATTTAAAAAAAAGTTGTTTTCGGGGTAGGGGTTATATTAAAACCATCCTTACACATCACGATTGGGTTTATTTTCAGAGCGAGTCTTAGTTTTGAGGAAAAACGGTAGAATTTATTATTAGATATACCATATTATTATTGTAATTATCGGACTTCAAAAAATATTATGTCTATCAGTTGCAGGTTACTCGATAAAAGATATTTATTATTTGATGAAAAAATAAAATTGTGTTTGAAACAAAATGATAAAGTTATTTTTGTATTTATATTTTGAGAGAGAGCGACGCAACCTATGGAAAGTAGTATAAATTCTACTTTTCTATTGAATATTGTGTGGTTTATTACATAGAAGAAGCTGTAAAATATTTCTATTTTAATAGGCTTTTTGTATCTGTATTATACTTTTGTACTTCTAGTCAAAAGACAATTGAACGAAATAAATATTTTTTTTTGTTTTCATTGACACGTCATTATTAACACGATTCAGACTGTTCGTGCGTTTACTCGTGTTTCAATACAATGAATATTCAATGGTAAATATAAAATTACACATATCATACTTAAGTTAAGACCGTAGATGCTAAGTAATGTGTCAAATATTCAGCATAAAATATAGACTGAATAGGCATTTTGTTAGAAAGAAAATATTAGATGGAAATCATCATTTTGAAACATAAAGAAAATAGAAATACTTTGCACTTAAAACTGGTAAAACAAGTGGATCCTAAAAGGACTGGGTACCTGGAGTAAAATAAATATTTTTTTCACTCTTTAGTGTTAATTGGTGCTTTCAATCGGTCAGTGGACACAAAATCTGTCTGTCAATCGGAAATCTATGGCAAAATTATTTAACAATTATTAGTATACAAATCTGTCAAAACAATCTTCACATTTTAAAACTCATATGCTCTGTTTTTAAATGAATATAGTTAAAAAAAGTGATACTTCACGATGAAAAGGTTTCGAATCATTCATTTCAGAAAAAATATTGGAAAAACATCTTCGTCAAAGTCACATATTGATGAGAGATCGATTTTGGGTATGGGTATAGATAGCGAAGATGTAAAATATTTTTTCATGTGATTGAAATCAGAATGATGAACCAAATTAATTGGTTAGGTAAATAATTAATAAAAAATATTCATAAAACCTCTATCAGGCGATGTTCAAATACTAACGATATATTTAATTCATTTCAGATTGGATATGGTTAAAGCAGTAATATTTATTCAGTATCGAAAAACTTGTTTTAAAAAAGTACAACACGTAGGAAGTAATTATGAAGAATTTATGATCGTGGTAAAGTTTGAAAGCAACGTATTGGATTTCAAACAGAATCGAGACAGTTAATATTTTTAATTTACTGTAATAGCCTGAAACTTGAACTCGAAAGTTCAACATAATTACTCACATATATAACTTTTTGCTTTTATTACATTTAGCCAAAATTTATATTTGAAGTTCAATGTGCGTTTTCAAGGACTTTAAGACAATATTTTTTGAAAAATATAACTCATACCTAGTATATATGTACGTACTTAACTGACATAACCATGGGGCGAGAATCAGGTTTATTTAAATACTCCCATAGAATTAATTTTATGAGTATTTTAGCTAAGTTTTTTCACTGCATGACCAGTCACCACTTCCGCTTGATTACACATTTGATATGTTATTGCTAATTAAATATAAATTTATTCGAACACTAGTTCGTGGGAATATTTTTCTGCGGTGTTCCTTGATGTATGAATAAATATCTATCTGAATTGAATAGTTATCCGACTGACAGTGATCCTAAACAAACAATAGAAAATATTTTTGTTGTAATTTTATAAACGATTCCGCATATTTTTACTGTAGATTATTGGTTTTGAGATCATTTGATTTCAATATATATAATAAATAGAATTAAGTAGACAAAAAATGTTTATTTTGTCACTGTCAAAATCCTCTGAATTTGTCTTGAACATCTAAAAGTTACATGTCTTGATTTGTTTTTATTCACGATTGCTTTAAAAGTAATCATTTTGATTTTCATTTCAACACATTTTTATTATATTCAAATAAAGACATTAATTTAAATTAAATAGATAATTCTCAATAACGTTTAACATATTATCAATTATCGAATACCCATGTTGTTTCAACAAATATCGTTGCTATCGTTTATGGATGTATTTTATCAGAATTGAATTTTTTTTTTTTAATCATTTTTGTATTAATTACCAAATATCTCGTTAATGTCCCCCTAAAAGTGATTCCCCCAAAATGAGTTTTGATGCAAGAGTTTCGGTTATCCTAAAAATTAGGATAATAATGTTGCTAACTTTCTAAATTACTATCTAGACTAGCGTTTTCCAACCTTTTTACACATGCGGAGTGGTAAAAAATGTATTTTTTTTCGCGGAACACTAATACTGATATAAAAATGGTTTTTTATGTAATATTTTTTTAATCTAATATTGTGACAGATGGACATAACTATAACTAACAAATATACTTATAACAGTCTGATACAATTAAAATTTAACAAAAACAATAGGGTTTTTTCAACAAACTAATGCGAAACTTGCTGTTGCATCTTTCTGTTTGCGGCCCGGCACCGGGCCGTGGACCACCGGTTAGGGGACACTGATCTAGACAAAGAGTGGGCAAACCTTTAGGCTATCGGGCCACATTGTGGATGAAAATTCAATTGCGGACCATAAAAAAATTTAAAAGCAATATTTATAAATCAAAACGTGTACCCAGTTCAAGTTAAAGAAAATTTGACAGGGCACGATACCAAAACAAAATTTAAATATTTTTAATTCAACATATACGAGTATATTAAATTTAAGTTGTTTGTAAAATATGGCGTCGGCCCTCATTTGCTCAGGCCTGGTCTAGACCATAAAAAAATTTAAAAGCAATATTTATAAATCAAAACGTGTACCCAGTTCAAGTTAAAGAAAATTTGACAGGGCACGATACCAAAACAAAATTTAAATATTTTTAATTCAACATATACGAGTATATTAAATTTAAGTTGTTTGTAAAATATGGCGTCGGCCCTCATTTGCTCAGGCCTGGTCTAGACTTAATTCAATTTTATGCTACCTCACAAGTATTATTATAATTTTATTTACATAATCAGAATAATATTAGTTTATAATTGTAATATTAAACGTTAATGGGAAATAAAAAAAAACATTATTCCCAAAGCTCAAATGACGCATATCTAAGATGATAAAACTATTAGGCCGATACCAGACTTGAATATTTTTGCTCGACGTCATTTACATTAATGTCTACAATATACGCAGCGTCGAGTGTCGGTTTACTAAAATGACAACAAAAATACGCCAATATGATCGGAGAGCAAGTGTCATAATAGATGATGGATGCCATGCGTGGAGCTCAATATTCCCTCGCAACTTATTGTGAGATGCTTCATTTTTATTATTATGTATGATATTGTAAAATAACAACATCATCGGAGCGCTTGAAGGGCAAATGAAATTAAAATGTCAGCGAAAGAATATAATATGTCAAAACTTGAAAAATTGGAATGACCTATATTCACTCGTAACAGTAGATCCGTAACTTTTAATTATGATACATTCTGAAATTTTGTTTTATCCCTCCTAATTTATCCCGCAAAACACTTAACAGATTTTCAAATTAAAAAACATATTTCTTCATTCTCATTCGCGTCTCAATTCATTGGTTTACCGGAAAACATTTCAAAATAATATATATTGTAGAAACAGATAAAATCATCATCCGACTGATGTAACTATGAATCAGTTTTGTTTGATTACTTTTCTACAGAATCAACTTTAATCGTTATTCGCAATATATTTAAAATAAAATTATTCGAGCATAATATTTATTTTCTTTTTGTTTGAATTCACAGAAAGAGCGAGAATGGCTTTTACTTACTTGTAACTTTGAGGAGTAAGTTTTCATTAATCATAGCATGCTTTTATTTCTAAACGCTTCAATGGCTAAATGAAATATTTAAGCTTAAGAGAACAATGTTTACTTTATACTGTCTACTAAAAATATATAAAAATGTAAAAAAATATTATATTTGACATAAACTTGAAAATAAGTTCTTGTTTAATAAATCTACAAAATTTATGAAAACTTAGACGTTTGTTTAAAATATTTCGTTTACATGAGTTGTATTTTCCAACCTTTAAGCTAAAGCTTAACAAATCTTGAAGTTTTTAAAATAATAATATTATTTCTTCTTATGTTACATGTAATTACAAATGATAGCAGATCGCTAGGGAATTTTGGTAAACTTTTAATAATATTGGTTGACATAATTTAATGACATGAATAATAAACGTCTGTAATATTATGATATTAAGAAACTTGAATATGAAATTTTCAATTTTATGTCAACGTTAATTTCTTTTTTGATGGAGTATGTATGCTTAAAAATTTGTCGATTCTAATAAAACAATAAAAATGCAGGGAATTTACACGTTTATGATCTTTTTTTATTTTTTTTTAAACCACGTCTGCTCCGAAACGAAGCATATGGATCTTCACAATCTGAAGATTGTTTTGACAGT
>JAPMAG010002984.1:375-10639 GCA_036584685.1 Rhyacophila sp. Rhy_31_5
AGTTAATTAAAATATGTATGAAAAAATTCGCTCCTTTTACCTTTGTACATAGAATTTTTGGTTGGAAAGTAAATTGAATGATGTAAACGCACCTAGGATAAGAAAAAATGCGAGAAAACAAATGAACGAGAATAAAACAGAATCAGTGTAATGGCTGCCGATTTTTATCTGTTTTAAATGAAAACAATCAAACCACCTTGTAAAACAAAGATTTATTAGACATTGAACATTTTGATTTTGTAAACAGACAACGTATAAAATAATGTCTGTAAAGGTTTTTTCGAAATCGTTTTTTTTTCTTTTTTGAAATGTGTTATCAAATTTAATGACACTAGTAATGATTAGGCGTGGGCTGATTTTGAATAGAGAACGATAACTTTCGTAGAGATTATTAGAAAATTAGATTCAAAATGTTGCCAATAAGGAATTACTTATTCCATTTGAAATAATAAATCTCCGATCTTTGGTGAGTGGGTATTAAGAACGACTAAATGTTTTTAACATATTGTTATAAATGTAAATCAAACAGCAACCAGCCCCCATATTTATTTAAGCAAAGCCGATTTCAGACCATTGAACTATTCTATCCTTATCGAGATTTTTCCGTGAAGATTTTTGAACCTAGATCGACACAGTAACCAATAATGTGAAACGTAAAATGGCACTCATATTCTATAGAAGTGCTTCTATTTGTCGATTCAAAATGAAAAACTACTTACGAGTATGTCGGTTCTATTTCTCCACCACTACACCACCAAAGTTTTTACAAATCTTTTTATTATTTTGCGTATTGTACGTTTGAAAGTTATTTTCTAATATATTTTACAAATATAAACAAATTTGCATAGTCTTACTTATTAAGGCCAGGTGGGCACTTGCGATTTATAATCGCGCGTTTGTGTTGTCGCCGAAATGCCCCATATAAAAAGCTGCGTCTTTTTGCGTGCACTATAATTAAAAATAATTTGTTCGATTTCGGTGACAAAACATTTTCGCGATTATAAATCGCAAGTCCACGCCTGGCCTAAGACAAAAATATTTGTGATTGGAGTTGAAACGAAAATCTTTTCAATTGTTTTGTGCTTTGAAGTTACCTTTCGTTATCTTCAATTTTTAAGCAACAATATATTATGCAATACGACAAAACTGAAACAAATATTCTTGCGAAAACATTTTATTTGCGAATCTAAAATATTTTATTTATAATTAATTACAGATTTTAAAAAATAGATTCTGTGCGCTCATAAATAATTCTTGTGTAGACGACCTTTTAAAAAATAATATGTATCAGGCTGTCAGAAAATACGTGAAGGTTGAAATTGGAGAATCCGGTCCGCCACGCCCACAGTTTGTTCTATTTATGAATGTAATTTTATTTTAAGAAAAAATGTATGCGAGTACCAAGACTTGTCATACACGCTTATGTTGTTAGTAGCTGACGTATCCACCCAGCCACCGAGATGCTATCCTGTTACTTCTTTTGAAATTTGATATCAATAAATAAATAATACAACTTAGATTTCATTCATGTTTTTAGTTCGAAATTAAAAGTAGATTTTACTACAAACTAAAAATAGCACGTAAATATTAAAATGAAAATATTTACGAAGAATAAACTGCCGCCCTGTAAACTAGATTTTAAGAAACGGTATTCTCCTTCACGGCCTACGCTCGATCAAACAATCAAAGTTCCATCGCTTTAGATAAAAGTTTAAAATCTATACACCAGACATGAACGTAAGTGGATTTTCTTTTGTATGTTTACAAACGGTAGATGTTTCGTACTGTCTATCCGCTAAATTAGATTATTGATTTATAAAGAAATACTTTATAATAATAAGAGGATACACCTGTAACAATTGGAAAAGCCTTCTTTTTACTCCACATAACCGCAAAGCAATAAATAGTATTCAATTGATTTTTTAAAACTATTTTTCTGTTGTGAAAAATTCAATATTACATTAGTAATAAAATTTATTCAATCCATCGATAGCCCTACAAATTAAATCATTCTTGAGCAATAGACGTTATAAACGTTTGCATTTGGTGAACCTGAACAAATACAAGTTGAATCCCATTATAAAGAATTTAGAAGTAACCAAAATATTCAGGAAAACAGTTTTTTGTAGAACCGGACGAAGCGTTCGTATTAATTGTACATAAAAACTCATATTAATGAAGTAAATCACCTTTTTACATTTTTCCTTTATTTGATATTTACATAATGCTGTAAAACGAAATATTTTTTCGGTACAAAAAAGTTTAATCAAATAAAATTAATTAAGTACAGAAATTCAGTATCTGTGAAGACGTTGTTTTCATTTATTAGACATTTGTTTTGACAGGTAGTATAAACGAGAGTTCTTCTGTGTCGACTATATGATATCATAGAAAGAAAATACAAAATTGCAAAAATGTTATATAGCTGAGATTTTCTTGAAAGAATAATAACATACGAAAATAAATATTAGTAAGTATTCAAAATAAAATTATTCAATAGCCATTTCAACGCCTAAACAAACTCCGATCTAACACCAATCAAACGGAGCAGTTAAAAATCAGTCTGTCAGGCATCAGAATGCGTGTAGATTTAAATAAATCAAAGTTAAAATTGGTCTACGGCTGTCTCAGAGTCGCTGGATGTCTCAGACGGCGTGTTTACACTCAACATCTTGTGCCCAACGAGACAGGGCAAACGAAAACAAAACAATCAGGAGAAACAAAATAAAAGCATTTCACTAATTGACGTGACGGGACGGTACTTACAGTTCATACACCTGTCGAGGGTTGACGTGATGTCTTTTGCACAGAAATGAATGGATTCAACAAAATATTTGACGCACTTCGAAATGGCAAACGAGTGACAATAATTCCAAACCTATGAATGATCTAAAGATTACTGAACGAAATCTTAATGTGGCACGAGAAAATGCATCTTACTCGAGATGCTAGACTATAAAGAAAAACGGATACGTAACAACTGCATTGTCATACAACGTCATATAAAGGCACTCACTATGACGATGAACTGTTCAAATTTGGGCCAAACACATGGTAAAGATAAACCAAGGTTCACTAAGTAGTAAAGACCTGAACTGTTGGTGATATTGATTTAGATGTGCACTTAACTTAACATTTATTTATATCACAAATCAAATGTACACATTGATCTGGTCATGTTTGAAATAATTAAACAGTTTGTATTACTTCCACAAAATAAATTTAAAAAGCATTAAGACAAATGAAATCGATCTGACTGTCGAAATATATATCTTTTAGAATTGGATAAGTGTATTAAAATGTATTATTATTTCAACTTAACGGCTCTACAGGGCGTGATGGTAAATGGAAATAATTTAATTCCCTTAACCTTTTCTGTTCCAGACATAATATCACAATCCGGCATGATGTGCTTAAAAGTTAAGCAAAAATAGAACGTTAATATTCTGTTTAAAGTATATCGAATGTTTCTTTGACATAACTTTGTTTTTAATGGTCATTTTATAGTCATATCTCTGTCTTTATATTTAAAATCATGTGAATATTCAAAATTGTCAAGCGAACTCCATTTTAAGTTGTAGGGGTTAACTCATTTCTGGCACTTAATCGGTTAATATGTTGTTGTTCAAATAAATTGTATGTGTTCTGAACTTTGGGCGTACGAGTTACTTCAAATAAATAATTATTTTGTAAAAATAAACTATACGATGAATTACGACTATTTCTTTAACATCCGCTACGAAATGGAGTATATGAGACCTCTACAGTGTAAAAAATTCCTAATAATTCTTTTTACGAGTAATAGTTGATAATAATTATTAGTTCCGACAAATTCGGGTTCGTGTCCTGGTCACAAACACAAATGAATAAACATTTGAAAAATTTTCGTGACTTACATGGAATCGAACTCGCGACCGTCGATACTCACAACAATTATAAATCAGCTCATCAATATCTGCAATTCATATTTTCACAAAGTGATTTTCCGTAATATGCGTTCGACCCGACAACAAGAGTTTGACTTTCACATGTGTACGTATTATATCAGATTTTTAATAACTTTCAATTTGTTTTACGATTTATTATTTCCTATTAAATATTTTAAACAGTTTTTCAAAAAATATTCAATGTTTTTCAAAACTATTTAGTATAAAATATTAATATTTGTAGTGTTTGCGCGTTTATTTGTTTAATGAACAGACTGAGGCGGGTAATAAAACGAAAAAGTGGCAAGTGCCATCTTTATGTCACATGACTTAATGACTTCTCCCAGTTACAGTGTTATTGTCACTAAAAATGCAGTATGCGCCCACCTGGTGTCATGTTTGATCTGAGCATTTAGTATTTAAAAAAAATGAAATGTCTTCGATTTGTTTTAGTTTATCTTTATAGCGCTTGACGGGCGAGGACATAAAAGTCGACGTGAAACAACACTCAGAAATATAAAATGACCAACCGGTTAACGTTGGAAGTGTCGCTAATCTTGGCAGTATTCTGTTGATGTTGATATAGTCATGTTCAAAGCGTGTGATGAAAATGTATAGTATTAAATATAAACCAAGACAGTTCGGAGCACAAAATAAGTTTTTTACACAATTTCAATACATCTGAAATTACGTTTTAACAAATTACTAAGAATCTCTATAGTTTAATTATATGTTAATTAATTAATTTCCCGCAGAATAGTTTGTAATACGACACCATTTAGTAAAGAAACCGCGCCTAAAATTCAAGCAAATTATGGATATAATTGTCATGCGATTTTATTAAAAAAAAACATCACGACGTGTGGCCGAACTCATTGCAACAGTATTTTGTTTTTAAACCCCTCCAGAGTAAGTTTTTTTATAAATCACGGTTGCACAATTGTGCAAAAGTTTTTCACTAATCTAGCTTTAAATTGTGAATTTTATTAAATTTATGCAATACTTTTGTTATACGTAAAATATTTATTTGATGGCTTTCCATTTTTAACCACTTCCTGTCCGGTCGATCGCATCTCCGAAAACTATGGAGGATCTGGAAACTTCCGACGGAAACTTTTTAGTTTTTTGCTGTCTGACCAGTTTTATTATCTCCGTACTCTATATCTTAGTTGCTCGATAAGTGATAATATTCAAACAAATTTCACACTTGACGAAATAAAAAAATCTCGATTAGCAAAATTCAAAATACTAATAAACTATATATTTTTATAGATATAAGACCATATACATATAAATTTAATGTTGGGTGCAACATTTGTACAATTTTGAGTACTTAAATCATTTTTCTTTGAATTTCAACTCCAGAATAATTTTCACCACATGATTTAAATGACTTTTATGTATTATTACATGATTTAACCTCTCCAGAGTGAGTTTTTAATTACAATTGCAAAATTGGTCAAAGTTTTTTCATTAATCTAGCTTTAAATTTTGAATTTTATTAAAAGTATGCAATAAAATTGTTATATAATGTTTACTTGATGTATAAATAATATATACGTGTATTTTATTGCTTGATGCCTGATGTGCATACACGAGTACGTCTATACTTCTTCAAAGTGAATTTTGAGCGGACGCATGTACGCGTCCATACTCTGGGGAGGTTAATTATTAGCTCAACTATTTCGGGTTTGCGTCTCGGCTGCAAATACAAAAAATAAACATTACAGGCCGAGAACTTTTCACTTTACCCTCGTACATTTAAAAAAATATGTAACCGCACCCGCGACCCTCGGAATGTTGGTTATTATTGTAATGCGTAAATCTAATATAAATAATAAGTATCAATCTTATTTCTACAAACGTGTAAGGCTGACGGAGAATGTTTTGCTATTATTTTTAATAATTTCTTCTAGTATTTTTTTTGAATATTTGATGCTGTGCATAGTAAAAAGTTGTACAACCAACTACAATATTTACGACGACCAATATTAGATAATCATAAGAAAAGAATTCATTATATTTCACGACAGTTAAATCTAAGTTAATATTTAATGTGATATCTAGTAGGTATGGAAATTGTCATTACTAAAATACGAAATGCTGATCATCCTTCTAATATTCAATACTTCTTCAATATTTCTGTCCTGTATCAAAACTTTGATATCACTATGCCTCGGAACGATTTAACCATTCATCTATGGCGAAAAAATGCCTTGAAGTCGTCCTAAAATGAATATTGTGTATTTTTTTTGCATACAAGCTTAGCGCCAACCCCGAAATTTAAAAACGCAGTGAAGCAAAGCCATTTAAGACATTATAATACGCAGATATGGTTATTTAGTGCGGTGGTTTGCAGCTACCCTAGTCTGACCTCTTAAACAGGGGTGTCAAACTAAATCACTCGACATGCCATAAACTTAACACAATACGAAGTCAATATATAAATCTACCTATCATATAAACTTTTAATTTGTTGTAATATAAAGCAGCGCTTTCTATAGAATATCAACTCTTAAAATGTACTAATTTTTCAGCATACTTGCAGTGACCAATCTTCTCTAAGCCACGTTAATGCATGCGTTAATGCAGACGTTAATTGAAAATTGATAACTTACTAAGTCGTCCATAAACCGCGTAACGCTCTTGAAGTGTAGGGAAGGTGACCACCAACGTCCACATGGTGTTATAAGGGGGAGAGTGAGTTAATTTTTATTGTTACGTAACAGTTTTTCCTCTCAAAAATTAGATTGTAAATTAGATTAATTAGATTGTTTACTAATAAAATTAGATTAATTAGATTAATTTTTAAATTAGATTAATTAGATTGTTTGTAAATTTCATTCCAATTTAATATGAAAAGTTACGTACGTAACTTTTGAGAAGGCGGATGAGGATGGGGTCAAATTGAATGGCTATTACATGGAAGGAGGGTAAAAAAACGTAAGAAAAACTGTTACGTGGCTTACGGAAAATCCTTATAAAATACAATACTTGATCAAAAATAGTTTTCAATCTTTTTCTCTACTTAGCACTTGCGACGGGAAATAAACTTGAAAACTGGATTTTTTTCATTTAAAGCTGACAATTTTAGTAAATTTGCGCAGCAATTGGTGTTTTATTCTGCGAGTATTATGAACATGAAGATATTTAGATATATTTTTAAGTAATGATGTGAAATCATAACTGAACTACTTATTTTTTAATATGCCACATAAAATATTTCATTAAAATAATATTTTTATAGCATGCGCGTCAAACGAGCGATGTATTATTATTTTATTCGTATAAATAATTTTGTCATAAATATATTTAATACGCCCGATTAATTCACAATGCAAAATAATTGCTATCGAATAAACAGTTTCTACCGAAGTAAAAGCACTTCTTAATTTATACATTTAAAATATTCAATATTAGAAAAATAGATTGTTTCGATTCGAATTTAACATTTTCTTTGGTTAAAAAGGAACTTAAATAAAATAATGGGACGCGAGCGACACAGTTGAGGATACCATCGGGTCACGTGTCATTTGAGAATCGGTACGGGTATAGTGTGGTTCCAAGAAGGACCACAGAATATGGACATGCCGCAATTAATTTTATTCATCTGCTTTTACTTGGCGTTGGTTTTGGGAGTTCAAGTAGGTACGCACGTATTCTATGAATCCGGATTAATCCAGGCCATAATAGTTCAACAATATTTATATATCAACCGTGGTTAGGTAAAAGTGAGTAACTCTCACAGAACAAATTTTAAGCTCTTTCACCTAAGCAAGGTCGATATGTTATAATAATATTTACCTTTCTTAACTCTATTTATTATTCTCTCATACATTTTTTATAAATCTATATAAAAGCAAACTATATAGTTTGCCGATAAACCAAAATCCTGAATGAAAAAAATGTTGCCATGGTGTCTGAATGTAAATTACGAGTATATAATATCGGTATACTGGCAAAAGGCATTAAGTCAAAAATACTGTGTTGAAAAATTGATTTTTAAAGTTTGAGTTTTATATACCAGTACATTTAACGATAACATGTTGGCGTTACTGGGACTTTAAGTCTTGTCAACTTTTTTTTCAGAATTAAAATATACTTAGAAACATTCAATCTTATCAGCCAAATAGTCCTTAGCAACGTTCCCTATAAGGTGTGCGCGTGTGCGGCCGCACACCTGTTAACGCCCACATTTAAAAGAAAGGAACTTGTAACCACGTTTTTGTTTTAGCGCAATTATACATTTTATTTCATATTTTATGATGGGTTATCAGGTTCCTTTCTTTGAAATGTGTGCGAAACATGGAAACATTTACTCGTATTTTGTTACGTATTTCAAATAAAGACATATTGAATTATGTAATTTATGATTTTGTGGGGCATTATGTTGACTACTTAATTTTAACTATGCATAAATATGCACATTTGCGCAATCGTATCTTTTTCCCCGCACATATAATTTGATGGGCCGCACACACAATGAAAAAATTAGGGGGAACGTTAGTCCTTAGTCGGTTTAATATGTTTTGTCGGTAACAAAATATTAAAATATCAACTTTATAGGTAGTTAAAATTTAATATTACAGAAAAAGTACAAGGAATATATCTAAACCAGTGGCGTAGCTGCCTTATGGTTAAATCATGCAAAGCATAAGAGCCCTCGCTCACAAGAGGGCATTTAATCTGTCTACACTCAATATCCGATTTCAAGTAAAATTATATTTCCTCCCAAAACCGATGTATGGCATACTTGTCCATGGCATGCAGAATATCCTAAGTATATATCTACTAATAAATTGTAAAAAGTAAAAGTTTTTGTAAAGCTCGTCAAAAAAATCTATGTATTCTAATATTTCGAACAACTCTCCTGTGATATAGGATAGTTCTGCACATAACGATATAAAACCAATATTTATGTCCAACGATAGTAATAAAAATGAGTCATACGCAAATGTCTCAATTTCTTGGCGCCTTGAGCCAATGACTTATGAATCATGTCTTGTAATTGTTATCTTTGTAGTTTTATGTAAATAACAGTAGGTACAAACACATACTGATAATTATTTCGACTAATTTTTAAAAAATCATATAAGGAGGACCCTAGCGTAAATTTTGCATGAGGGCTCAAAATTTCTAGCTACACCACTGATCTAAAGTTGTTTTACCAGGATAGAGTATGCGAAAATCTACTAATCTGCAGTATTAGGTCAAAACAGACATTTTTCGATTTAAAGTCTTTTGGCAGTATAACATCGAATGTATTTCTTAATAAAATAATATCAATCTCTCAATTCAAATACAGTGGTTTGTCATATACGTGTAATATTGCAGATAATTTATCAGGATAGCATATAAAAATCCGATTGTTAATTAACCGAAAATTCTTATGTGTCTCTGCTTTTTTGGGTCTCCGAAATTCCTAACAAGGGGTGAGAAGTGAATAGAAAATATGTATACAAATAATGTCACGCCACGTCAGTTAATAATTCATTATTTTTTAAGATATGTTAAAAAAAATAAAGATTATTTCTGAACTCAATCTTACTTTTTCACATAGATAAACCCCAATTATTTGGATTTCTCAATGTGTTCTACAAGCTTTCACGTTTTTCAGGGGTGAAAAATTGTTAACTCTCAATAACTTTGTCTGACATACTAATTTATTCACCAAAAGAATAAAATAAGCACTTGCCAGTTGATCATAAAAGTAGCATCAAAATTAGTTTTTAGAATAGTAGAATAACGAAGGAGGGGTGACCACCAACATCTACATGGCATTACAACGGAGAGGGTAATAATTATGGTTAGGCTAATAATTAACAACTATTACTCGAAAAAAATGAATGTTATGAAAATCCTCATCCTATGAAGATCCCGTATGTTCCATCTCGGAGCATATGTTGAATTAATATATATATATATTTAATAATCAACATACGAAACTGATTTTAATAATACTATTTTTTTATTTAAAATCTCGTAAATTAAATTCGTATTTAATGTGGTAAGTTACGTAACCTTTGAGAAGAGGGAGGAGGGGAGTCAAGCTGGTTGTCTACATGGTGTTACATGGAGGGGGGAGACTAAAATAACATAAGAAAATCCGTTACGTGGTTTATGTATGACTCCTTATACATTTTTTCATCCCTCTATATCAAGCGAGAGTGTCCATGTACAGTAAAAAATGGGATGTACTCCCAGAAGGTGGAAATTATACACAATATCTCCGAACAAAAATACCGATCCACCGAATTAAAGAATAATTTTCAATAAACCAGTAGTTTTGTTGATTTGAATATAGAAATGTACAATGAAGTTCCAGATATAAATAGATC
>JAPMAG010002987.1:597-10634 GCA_036584685.1 Rhyacophila sp. Rhy_31_5
CTTGCTCGTCATACCAACATACTGTAGTTTTAAATTTGTCCGGCCCGATTGGTAGTGCTTGCGGGTCTGTGTTAGCCCGCGGGTCGTAGTTTGGAGACTTCTGGGCTAGAGGATAGCGCGTCCGCATAAATGCGTAGGTTACGGGTTCAAGTCTCGTAGCAGGTAGCAAATTGTTTTCAAATGTTTATTAATTTCTATTTGAATCCAGGACATGAATTTGTAAAGTTAATGTAATAATTAACAACTATTACTTATAAAAAACAACTGTTAGGAATAAAAAATATTGTGAAAATCCCAAATACTCCATTTTAGAGCAGATAATAAAAAAATAATGATAATATTACATAAAAAACTAACGGAATGTCTAAAACATTTTTGGATTGCAGTGGCGATAATTTCATTAATATTTTCTTTAAATGTTACGTAACTCATTTTACATTGAAAGATGTAACTATTTTAAAATATTTTTGTTTCAACTGTATTTCACAAATGTAAAATTAGTTTTTTGAAAAAAAAAACTCTGGCTTCATATTTGTATATGAAATAATGAGATTCTATATGGTATTACTTGATGTCAATATATTATTTGTATTATACCATTGTCACCCTCGTAGGTGAGTGGACTGTGGCCGGACTCACGAGCCGAGGGTCACGATTTGAGGCCCGTGCTGGTTGCAAATTTTACAAATGTTTATTCAATTGTATTGTAGCCAGACACGAACCCGAAACGGTTGAGCTAATAAATGACGATTATTTCTTGTAAAAAAAATAACTGTCAAAATAATCTTCACACTGCGGGGATTCATATGCTTTGTTTCGGAGCGGATATGGTTGAAGGAATAATATGTAGTCTGTTGATTGACCAACGCGACGCAGAATCACGCATCAATAAGCCGTCAGACACAAGTTTGGAAATTATAAATTTATTCCCGCTAAATTTAAATAATAACTTTTAATTCATTATACTATTTGATCCAACAGCTGTGGTCATAAAAGTTTGAATGAACTTTTGACCCACTTGTGAAGAATGCCTGGTATTTATATTGTACATAGTATATTCGGTCAATTAATAATGAACTTAATGATTCGATAGTGAGAGCTTTTTATCAGTAAATATTATATCTGCGCTATAGTCATATCGACCCTGTTTAGGTAAAAGGGTGCACCCTCAGTATTTGAGAATTCCAAAGTACACAACTAAATACATGTTCTGTAAAAGAAATTTTGCCAAAATATCGAATTATTATCGAAATTGAGTTTTTCATTTTGAAAAAATAACTATTTACTAAGTTTGTATGGAAATGAAAAAGCATTAAACGTCAATTTAAATGTTTTTTTAAAAAATAACTTTCTTAATTATCAGATTAAGAAAATAAAACACCAATCTATTGGTCATCATGCACTTCAAGTTTGTGTTAATGTGACTTTAACTAAAAATCATAAAAGCATGTCTTTTGTGCCTCCTGTAAAATTTGTTTTGTGAGGGTTACTCTCTTTTACCTAAACACGGTCGATTTGTATTTAAATATTATTAGATATCTTTGTGCCTAAAATTATAAACTTTTCGAGTAAAACAAAATGTTTTAGACATTTCTAAAACTTTTTCAAATTATTATAACACATTTTTTGTGTCTCCTGTAAAATTTGTACTGTAAGGGTTACGCCTTTTTACCTGAACACGGTCGATATGTATTACTATATCATATTTGTTAATTAATATGCTTTTAAATATGGACTCTTGTATTGAATGCCATTAGTAATATTGTAGTAGACAGCTGTCATTCATTCAGTATTATCGTCTAGATTTATTAAAGAAAATAAAAAAATCTTTTGTTGCTGCAAATATGTTAAATTAATAATTGCATTACTGTGAATACACGGTACATATACACAATTGTCAATGTCAGATCACGTGTAAACCTTACGTAATATTATAAAATTCCACGCTGCTGGCTTGAAAATAAATATTAAATCGCCTTTTGAAGTTGTATTAATGAGTAAACAATCTAAGAAGAATTTGAATATAACAATACGAGGACACTATCTACAGAAGAAAAGAGACGTTCAAGGCAAATTATTGAACTAAAATCGTCCAAAGTTAAAATTATACACAAACGCAGTTTTCCAAAAAATGTGATGCATATTACATATCAAAAGGTAAAAGTCAAACAACGCTACTTACAAAAGTTGCACTATACCGGAGAGCCTAAAACGTTTTTTTTTATTATCTTGGAACTCAACAAATGAGATGTTTGTATAAAACCCAACGATCAAAAACGTTATTATTTGTTGTTATTTAATACCTTTATATTTTTTGTGATAAGAACGCTAACAGATTATACAGTCTTTTGATATTGAACAAAGGCAACTTGGCGTAATTAACGTAAAACTTTACAGACGATTTAAGAAGAAACTAGAAATGGTTGACTTACCGTTGTTAGACGACTACGTAGCCAAAAATGTAAAATAACATTATTATTTATTAAAAAAACGCATTTTTGTAGATAAAGTTGTTTGATTTTAAGCCTTTGATATACAGTACGAGATATATCTGTACCTGGGAGAGAAACTACAGTATGTCATAAATGGCTTTTTTTCACTATAGCTGTCCGAAGTCATTTTGGTGTTGCTCCACTCGGATAATATATAACAAAGTGTAATATTCCTTTCGTTATATTCTTTTCAAGTGGAATTACAGCATATTATAATTAGGTGTATCATTGGAAAGAGCGCCGCAAGATATGTCGATATTTCATTTTGCCAAATATGACATACCGTAGTTTACCTCTCAGGTACAGATGTATTGGGTATAAAAACGGTTGTACTGTCCTGTAAAAAGCGGTAAATTTTGTGTTATCCATATATGAGACGATTGAGATTAAAAGTGGTCGAATCCAAAAAGTATTTTTAGAAATATTCGCAGAAAACTGTCTAGAATCTAGAACTTGGCTCTTTGATACTGTTCATCATTTTTAACCCGTTTTTTGTATATGATACATTTTTATTTGGATACGTTTTATAGTTACGTTCTATAGATATTTAAGTCAAGAATACACTGTTAGCGTTATTTAAAAACTTAATTTTCTCTCGATTTGATCAGTTGTGATTCTAATCGTCTCAATTATAATTTTTAATATTTGCGTAATCTGTCAATGGGGAAAGCAAGCAACATTTAAATAAATGTCGGAAGCTAAGTAATATAATTTCAAAAAAAAAGCGAGGAAGATGGTTGTGCTATTAGGGATAGATTTAAACAGACTGCAGCACTAAAGTAACGATAAATTAATACACAAAAATGAAAAATAAATGACTACTTTAAATTAAAAATTAAGTATGAAGTTTAAACACTGAACGAATCTCGCTGCTAAAAAAAAGTATTTATGTACGAGTATATATTATATTTGAGTCTGTTTGACGTATAGGAATTTATACTGCTGTCTCGTTGAGTCTGTCTATCTGTGTCCATCATAAAAGCGCTTATTTTTTATAATTTTAATTTTCAAACCAACGTCTGTCAAGTTTTGTCAGTCAATATTGTAAACATAGTTATAAAAAAATATTACATACATGCCAAAACCCATTATAATAAATTCTGAAAGACTGAATTTATTATTTCAAACAATGAAGAGTTTTTACAAAAATACAAAACCGTTCTTTCATATCGACCCTGTTTAATCAAAAGGACTTGACTTTCAGTGCTTTTATTTGAGAACCACAATATATAAAACTAAATACACGTTCTGTCAAAAAGAATTAAGCCAAAAATGTCGAATTATTATAAAAATTTAGATATAGATTTTGAAAAAAACGACGATCTACTACTCGTAAGTGTGTATGGATAGGAAAAAAGCATTAAAGTTTGATTTGAATGATTTTTGTTTAATATTTTATTTAATTATCAAATCGGGAAAATAAAACACTAATTTATCGGCCACCGTGCACTTTAAGTTTGTGTTAATATGACTTTGACAAGAAATCATTACAACATGTTTTTATGCCTCCTTTAAAATTTGTTCTGTGAGTGTATTTTGCCTAAGACCGTTTTTTATTTGACTTTTACGAACGTTTCGTTAAGTTCTGCAAAAAGTCATTATAAAGAACATCTCCCTACTGCAGTATACGTTATAATGCAAGTATGGACTGAAAGGGGCTCGGTGTACACGCGTAAGTCTCTTGTTAAATATGATTAAATCTCTCGAGCCCTATATAAAACAAACAAATACATTTTATTATAAGCTACAACTTTTAATGTATAATATTACAAAAAGCGTTGAACTTTTTTTGTCAATCATGCGATCTGATAAAAGTAAATACGTTTTTTAGTCAATGATATTTGATTGTTCATTACGCCTAGAAATATGTATTCAAGTATATTATGAAAAATTGTTTGTTTTATTATTTATTACATATTATTGTATACAAGTAATTAAATTTTATTCTCCTTTCCTAAGAGCAATGTGAATTATTAGCACTGTGATTAAAAGAGAAAATAACTAACGTATTGGCAACACACCTCTGTTATAATGGGTTTTACCTGTATATTGATATTTTTATATCTGCACATACATAAACAAATTAAAAGCATAAATGATAAGTTTTAGTTAGCAGTGTCATATGTGTAAGGTGTAAAATATGAATCTTAGATACTGGTTTGGGTATTTTATAAACCACAACACTAAAACATATTTTATTAATTAATTCGAAAGTGAATGGATGAAGTGTGCAATAAAATATTAAATTATAATATTATATAAGTGATACCAGTAAATACGTACATACAGAATAGTTGAGGCATGTATTTCCAAAATGAAATTATTCCACTTTTAACTGTTAACGGTGTCGATATTACATATTTTTTTGTTATATTTATTTGCAGTATAAAATATAGTTTAAGATGTATATGGATAACAAAAAAATATCTAATATCGTCACGGTAAATAGTTTTTTGGCATTTGCCACAAATTGTTGAAGAGGAATAACTTCACTTTGGAAATACACCCCTCAGTTATCATAATTTTTTTTGAATATAACTGCTTCAATTACAACACCATTATCAATATTGTATTATAAATTGCATTTAATTATAAATACCAATAATCAGGCGATGTTTCTAACTACATGAAAAAACTCTGCCATTTCAAAAACTTTAAATTAAATATGGCTTTTTTTTACTATCGTCAACACTACTCGCATTTCACCACTGAAATGGAATTTACTGTGTTATATTTCTTAAAAAAATGATTGTTGTTAATTATTTTGACTGTAGTAGATACAGCCACTGGATTTTTTGGTATGTATGGAATTTCCATTCATGATTTACAGCTTGACAAGAAAATGTCCATCACAGTAATGACGGTGACAAAATGTATTTTTTTTTATAGTGGCATATAAATAGTCAATGATTTTATTTCAATAATTAATATGTTAAGTTGCAAAAAGAATATTGATTCCAGTCTCCATAATGACGTTATAACTAAAGCAGTTTTTGAACGTATTTCGAATACAAATCACTATTTGTTTTGTGTTCCATATTGCCTCCAAAATTACCACATATGGCTCTTAACAGTATAACATTATGTAAACACATTTATGAGTTATTATTTTTATTATCAATTTAACCGTTTTAGTGATGTGCTGGGGTAAAAAATAAATAAAAAAGCATTAGAGTTTTATCGAAATATAAGACCAAAAACACGATCTACATATTCATAAATAGACAACTCGATCGAAGAATTGCATGCAACATGATTTTATAAGCATGTTGTCAATCGAATCTGAATATGTCACCAGTAGTGGAAGAGTGGATAGTTATTTGACCGCAAAACTTTATGAGTCACGACTCCAATTCTGAAGTCGATAATAATTTTTTAAACATATTTTTATTTTGGTGATAGTTTTATAGCCAAGGCAACAACTAAAATGGTTAAGATTATAATTATAATTGTTATTTGTAAAGGAAGCTGTTAAAGTTATCATTATACTGTAAAGATTCATATGTTCCATTTTGACACCTTCTACGCCAAGTTTTGTAACTTCAAAATAACGTTCTTCATTTTTCGTATCTGTAGTACGTATTATTTATGATACCATTAACAGAATTTCAAAATTTGAATTGCAATTAACGTTCCCTCTAAATTGTGCGCGTGTGCGGCCGCACATCTGTTAAAAATTCTCCGCACACATTTTAAGGAAAGGAACTTGTAACCATATTTTTTTTTGGGCAATTATATATCTTATTTGTTATTTTATGATAGGTTCTCAAGTCCCTTTCTTTGAGATGTGTGCGGAACATGGAAACACTATATACATACTCGTATTATGTTACGTATTTCAAATAAAGACATCATGAATTATGTAATTTATGATGAATATGCATATTTGCGCAATCGCATCTTTTTTCCCGCACATGTAAGTAAGTTGATGACAATGAAAAAATTAGGAGGAACGTTGATTACAAGTACGATTCGAAAGCATTACATGTTGTTGTAGCTCAACTTACACCAAGCTTTTGTCTCTTTAAACCACTCTTCTATAAAGTTCCAATTTTGAAATTACAATACTTTACGTAGATGATGTCAGACTTTGGGAGCGAATATGGTAAAAAAAATGTGTCCACATAAATAATAAATAAATGAACAAATGATCTCAGATACTAACTTATTAAATTGAATAAAACTCTGAAAGCATTAAACACACCGGCACCAAAGCTGCTTTCACCAGATTTCTCATACTCCTTGTTATCAATGGTTCGATATCCATTATCAATCACATAATTATTTCTCCCATCTCGATTAACTCTTATATTGGTAGGCTGTCCTTCTTTGACTCGGACAATTCTATATGTGATCGGAGATGGCTTAACCCCCGTCTGTCTTGATCCATTGATCCTGATAATTTCATTTGGTCTCGTTGATCCATTGTTTATTTTAACCTTTACCGTTAACCCATTACCACTTCCGTTATTTGTGCCTGGTGCCTTAACCCCATTTCCAATGGGTCCGCGAATGCTTGCCACGTTTTGTCCCTGGAAACCGCCAGTTGCTCCTTGAAAACCCACATTTGGTGAATGAACACCACCTTGTACGCGAAACCCCAAATTTTGTGGGAAATTTACTTGTCCTTGTATATTAACGTTTGGTTTTTGGGCTGTCTGCGTTTGAAGATTCGCATTTTGAGGTGCTTCTATTTGATTTTGAAACGATAAACTATTTGGTATAACTTGTTCTAATGTGTTTGTAATAATACCTCCAACACTGGACAGTATTCCATTTTGGGTGGGTTGTATTCTGACGTTGGGAACAATTCCATTTGGTATTTGAAAATTAACATTGTTTGGCATAATTTGACCTTGAAATACTCCATTTGGCAGAACACCGATGTTACCTTGAAAACCAACTGGAATCCTATTACCTTGAGTACCGACATTGATATTGGTGTTTGGCACACCAAAATTAATTCCAATATTTGGCAAAATACCACCTGGTAATGGAAAACCAACATTATTAACCGGGACACTACCTTGTGTTTGTACACCGACGTTTGGAAATGTCCCACGATTTCCCTGGAAACCGATACCATTCACTGGTATGTGTAAAGCTATATTAGGTATTGTACCATGATTACCCTGAAAACCGATATTAGTTACCGGTATTTGAACTCCAATATTAGGCACCACGCCACGATTACCTTGAAAACCGAAATTATTAATCGGTATACCTACATGGCCTTGTATATTGACATTAGGGACGTTTGGGACAATACCACGATTTCCTTGAAAATTTATACTATTGAATGGTATGCCAATGTTTCCTTGGATTCCAATATTTGGAACAAAATTGTTAGTTCCCTGAAAACCAACATTGTTAACCGGTATACCAACAGCTCCTTGTACTCCAGTATTGGGTGTGCCACGTGTTGCAATTCCAACATTTGGTAAAACTCCATTAACACCAATACCATTGTTGTTAGTATTGAATGGTACATCAAATTGTCCATGTATATTGACACTTGGAAGAAAACCTCCTTGTAGATTAAATCCATTGTTCAATGGGATTCCGGTATGGGTTTGTATATCTATATTCGGTACTATAGTGCTGGTTCCCTGGGCACTAATCGTTGCTGTTGCAATATCATTCTGTCTTTGAACCGATGGTGAAACATTGCCAATATTTACTTGAAAATGATTAAAATTACTTCCGTTCTGTTTTTGTAAAGCAGTATTAGGTGCCTGAGTGCTAGTGAGTTGATGGTTATTATGATTGTGAGCATCACTGTGATTAAAATGTGAACTACCACCATGATGACCGTAATAAGCATTAAAGCCTCCCGAGTTTTGTCCTTGTAGATCACCGAATCCTTCACCGACTCTAGGAATTATTGGACGCCAATCTTGACCTGGAAGATGATCAACCGGACCGCCTGGTCCTGCGAGGATACCATTCGCTAGAGAATGGATTGGGCGACCGTTTGGTCCTCCGCCAGGACGGACAAGTCCATTTGGTCCACCGAAACCTCCGGGACCTCTGTGTGGTATATAGCCTCCTGGGCCTCCGACTGGTCCAGGGCCGCCTGGGAATCCATGGCCACCAGGTCCACCAAAGCCAGGGGGTCCATAACAGCAAAGTGCTTTTCCTGGAGAACATTTACCCTGAAACACACAGACGAAAATAACTATTTTAGATCGGTATTTTTTGTGGCGTTCTGGTCCCAAAATATAGAGTATACGAGTACATTATATATCTATATATTTTGTAAAACTTCAAAGAAACATAATATTTAAAACAATGAATTCATAATCATTGGAGATTCATTGTTTCAAGTTTTGTTTTAGATTCGAAAACCGACGTGAAAAGTTTTATTAAAAACTTTTTTCGAGAAAATTTTTACTCATAAATATAATTAAAATAAGCTCATAGTTTTTTTACAGTTTATAATATTCTCAATCAAATAAATACAATTTCATTCATTATATTCTCATAGATAAAAGAGTAAATTTGTATACGAGTTCTGGAATTTTCCATTAAAGAAATAACGAAAAAGTAAACGCGCAAAATTGACATTTTAAACGTGTTTTCAATTCTGTCAGGTTAACTTGTTCAAACTTTCAATTTATAAACACATAAGCATGTTTCGACATATTATTGTGATTGAGTGTTGCCAGTGACGGAAAGTTCACTCCAGACCTTTCCCATTTTTCATTTTTCTTTTGTTCTCTAAGTGATTAGTAACTTATTTATTGGGGCGTCGAAATATAAAACGAAGTTGAAAAACTTTTTGACGTCGGAGTTCTTTCTTTTTTTTTTGAAAAATATCGACTTTTAAGAACGATCGCTGTTTACGATGTGTTTTCGTTTTATAGAACATTGAAAAATACTCCTTTTACTGTGGTTTTAAGTTGTTTTTATCGAGCGTTTTGAAAATAGAAAAATCAATCACTCACATTGCCGCACAAGGAAAACTAAAGTAAATATATTTCATGTTACAAGTAAAACAAAGAACAAATATTCAATGGATAAAATATTTACTTTGGTTAACTTGATACTTAATTAATAATAATTAAAACTGTGGTACATTATTAGAAAAAATTTAAAAAATCATTTTTTTAAAGTTTTTCTATAAATTTATCGTTATTGACATTACAGATTAAAAAAACTTAATTCATTTCTAACGAGCATTGCCACAACATAATCATTATTATAGAAAGCATGAATTATAAAATATTTATCAGATATTTAAAAAATAACCACGTTAAATATAAGTAAAATTATTAAATAACTGAAAAAATCTTGTTAAAAATCAAATGAATAAATGGATACACAGCTATTTTCTCTCATGCACTAACAGAT
This sequence comes from Rhyacophila sp. Rhy_31_5, assembly GCA_036584685.1. Lineage (NCBI taxonomy): Eukaryota > Metazoa > Arthropoda > Insecta > Trichoptera > Rhyacophilidae > Rhyacophila > Rhyacophila sp. Rhy_31_5. The sequence goes on from JAPMAG010002987.1 coordinate 10,443, forward strand.
GTCATATGCTTATACGAATATATACTCATCGTTGTAGAAAGTTCGGCAACAAAAAGTGCTTGTCAGTTTATAAAAAACCAAACTCTTATAGCAAAGTACTAAATTTGTTTTATATGAATTTTATGAATATACGACCATATGTGATACGTAGTTTTTACTACTGTTATACGTACATTTGGTCTATACTGGTCA
>JAPMAG010002993.1:0-10628 GCA_036584685.1 Rhyacophila sp. Rhy_31_5
TGAACTGATGTTGAATAATGGAATCTGCTAGGCTCGATAGACTTCCTCAAATATAATTTTTTGTTTTCTAATAAATTTTTGTATACTTTTACTACTAGTGTTGTATTATTGTATTATCTACTGTTTTATTATTTTTTCTTATTTTTACAACTACTATATACTTTTTACTTATACTATATATTTTTATATACATATATATCTTCATATTGTGAACGTATTGAACTTATAATTTGTGATTTCTATAATATGAAAAAAAAAAAACATGTTTTTATGATTTTTGGTCAAAATTATATTAGCACAAACTTGAAGTGGACGATGGACCAATAAATTGGTGTTTTATTTGTCTGATCTGAAAATTAAAAAAAATGAGGTTTAATGCTTATTTCCCTTCAATACAAACTTATGTGATTGTTCTTTTTTGAATATCTCAAGCTAAAATTTGATAGTAATTCGGCATTTTTGGGTTAATTTCTATTAACGGAACGTGTATTGTGCATTGTGGTTCTTCAATGAAAGCACTTAAAAAAGTTGAAGGTTATGCTTTTTTACCTAAACAGGGTCGATATTAAAGACAAAATATATTTGAAATTAAACGACAGTACAATATTGGTTATATAAATATGGAATCGCCTCAAACCTCGGTGGGTAGGTAGCATATCCGACGTTGCTGGTAAAAAATGTATATCTTTTTTCATGTACATTTAAAACCAGTAAATACAATATAATTTTCTTGACAATAAATACGCGTAAAAAGAATAATAAAAAATTACAAAGATAGTATTAAAAAACTTAAGAAGCCATTTTCTACGATCCATTCAGCTTTCTCTCTCTTCAATTATTTGCACTCAACATGTTTTCATCTCTAGTTATGTTATCAGTCCATCTCATTATGAGACAACCAATGGGTCGATTACCTACTGAAGAGCATTAAAACACACTCTTGAGAGTTCTAGATGTATCGCACCATACAATATGACCTGCCCATTTGAGTTTCCTTACCCTCAAGATATTCACTATGTTCGGCTAAATTGCTTGCGGACCTCAGCATTAGTATGAATGCAAAATCCTCGTTTTTCGTTAACTGGTTTAAGTACTCTTTGGAGTATTTTCTTGTTTCTCCGTCAGGCTGCAAGTTTCACATCCATACAGAATTTTTACGGTCAAATTAAAAACCCAGAATGCGATTTTTTTAAAAAAAATTTAGACTGAAAAGACTCTTCAGCGAAAAGAACACAGCATTTCCACTTTTTAGTCTACTTGCTGTCACAAGTATCAACTAAAAAAATATTTAAAACAAATATGAATGTTTATACACTATGTTGTGGCTGAATTTAATAATAAAAATTAATTAAACACAAAGTGGACATAAATAGCAATAACACTTAAAATTAGCTCCATTCAACTTAGATTGTTTTGGTATATAAAAGTATTCAATTCATTAAACGTTGCACAAAATGGACATTTTTAATATTCTGTCTATGAATTTGCTCTCATGTATAATTCAATGAGATATTATTATAGTTTTACTAACCGAATCAAAAGTTACTCAAAAATTTTATGTCAAGATTGATACTTTCAATTTGAATGCAATATTTTTAAGTGCAGTAGTTAAATTTATATGACATCCCTAAGAGAAAATTTTGTTTTAATTTAATTTTAAAACTAAATTACATTATGTCCCTTTCACTATTTATCTTTATCTCTCTCTGTCGGGTGTGATTTAAATAGAGTAATGGAAACTGTAGGCAAAGTATTTGCAAAAAAATACAATGGAATGGTATCTTCACACAAACCTCAGTAGGGTAAGAAACCTTTAAGATAACAAAGACTTCGACCCTTTGAGGATTATTAAACCACTAATGATGATTGCGGATAAAGGTGACTACTTTTCATTGATCAATACTGCCGAATTAGACTCTTTTCTGGCAATTCAATTAATTCTATTCGATTAAAAAAAATATATTAAATTATAGTTGAAAACTGTATAAATCAGTTATTGTATGCTAACAATAAATAGTTTTATAATAAATATGTAGTGTTATCCAATAATCGTTAAAGAAATAATATTTTATTTATAATTTTATTGTGTATATCTCAATAGGAATATAATAGATAATTAAGTACGATAAGTAATTATACGAATAAAAATTATAATCATTGTTTTCAAATTATTGGCAAATGTGTTTATTTAAAATGCATATCATATTTTACTTAATTTCGGTAACAAACTGTTTTTTCAGAATACATTTGAAACGTCTCCAATTTGTTAGAAATCTTCTCATTTTTAACGTATCCAGGCTCGCACATATGCATCCCCTTAAAATTCACTTCGAAAAAAGATAGACGCAAGCATCAAGCAATAAAATACTCGAATATATTATTAATGCATCAAATAAACATTATACAATAATAATATTGTATACATTATATAAAATTCAAAATATAACGCTACACATCAAAAAATGTTTTGCCCAATTGTGCAACCGCAATTTTAAAAACTCGCTCCTAGAGAAATTAATCATAAAGTACATTTATATATATATATACTACAGTGGTTCACAAATGAAATTTCCAGGGGCCGCATAAGTGACGTCAACGGTTCCAAGAAAATGTCCCACGGGTCCCAAAAAAATGGGTGCTTGCGAGCCGTTTCATTGTTATTATCACTATATTATAATATAATATTATCAAGAAGATACTGCAGAAAAAAATTGAGAGACAATAAAGGAATTGTATGATTGTTTTTTTTAATATTCATAATTTTAGAAGTAACGTTGTGATTGTGAAAAATATATTTTAAAGTCGTAGTGGCTACAAATGAGAACCAGTGCAAAATTAATTTATTTTTAAAAATAATTAGTTTTTAATATAGGAAGCAATATTTTATTGTACTCATATGTATTTTTTAATTTTAAATTATAATATGTTATTGTAATATTATTGAAACACATGTAGTAAATATCAACCCAATTTCAGTTTGAACAGAAATAGTGCCTTTCTGAAAATTAGACAATGCTAAAATTGGCAAGTGACTAAAACCAGGCATTTTAGTTCCAATTGGGCGAGTGCCAAGGTACGTTATTTGAACTTTCTAAAATATATATTTGCAGTTATATAAAAATGCAGTGCCAAAAGCTTTAAAGAAACCGTCAGTTACAGCGGTGCATTTAATTTATATTAACAATGCATGGAAGTGAAATTCCACTGCTAAAACATATTTAATGAACTAAGAATTGCATATAAAGATGACTTTTTACTTGTTTAAAACTATTATAGCTAAAAGTAGCAGAAAGATTTTAAAAATAATCAATTTTATTAAATGAAATGCTAGAAATTATTCTTTTTCTTCGAGCAGCAAATATACGCAAGCATAAAATTCATACAAAGGTTATATAATACCTATACGAAGAATGTAAACAACAATATGTTAATTTTTAGTAAAATGAGATATCAATATAGTGCAGTATATATTGCGTCTCTATTTTCACTAAGTAACTCAAATATATTGTAACCCTTCTAGAAAAAAATATAACAAAATGAATATTATACTATGTTATATTGTCGGTAAACTGGCAAAAGGCATTACTTCAGATAAGAAAGTTTTGAATAATGTGATTTTTTAGGTTTATTTTCCAGAAGTAGAGGGAAAACTGTTATGTAACAATAAAAATTAATCCGTCCGCACCCTCGCAACGTCATGTAGACGTTGATAAGTACCCCTCATTTCCCCTCAATAGCACTACGTGGCTTATAAACAATCCCTTACAACGAAGAATTCCGTTTATAATACTGTTTATGAATCTCTTCTTAATCCACGTCACGCCTCTTAGTCGGAGCATATGGACACCACATACTGCGTCTATGAATTTTTGTCATTGGCCGGTCTTCTTGCATCCTCTCATGTCATGCCTGTGTCCCGCAACTCCACCGAATACACCCTGTAGATGATGTTCACCGGCCTCCCAGGTCGACGGAATCCGGTTGGTTTAAAGAAGAGGCATACCCGGTTGAGATGCAAATCAGGCCTTCTTAACACATGACCAAGCAAAGTCCAGCGCCTCATCTTCACCTTGGATATAATAAGAGGCTGCATGGTCCGTTCTCTTATCACCTCGTTTTGCGTATAGTCATACCACCACACTCCCGAAATTCGCTGCAAGCATCTGTTTTCAAAGCTCAGTAAACGGTTGTGTTGAGTCTTCGTAAGGTGCCATGACTCACAGCCATAAAGCGTATGAATAGTACACACAATACATTGTCGATATACTGGCAGTAGGCGTTAAGTAAAAAAAAACTTCTTTGAGAAAAAATATTTTTTGAAGTTTGAGTTTCTTTCGCTTAACAATAATATTTTAGGGGAACTGTAACTATAAACCTTATCAACATTTTTCTCAAACGTAAAATAGAATAATAACACTTAATATGGTCAGATAAATAATTCTTAGTTGGTTTAATGTGTTTTGCCAGTAATAACATATTCAATATTGACTTAATAGGTAGTGACATTTTAATATTACAGGAAAAAGTACAAAGGATATAGCTAAGCTTTTTATACCGAATGACAAAGTGTGCAAAAATCTACCAAGCTGCATAATTAGGTCAAAGTGGTCTTTTGGTGGTAAACTGGTGCTATATTATTCGAAGGAAGTAATACTAAAACTACTTTCAACTAATATAGTAAAAAGGTGACATTTTTACATAATATATTCGTAGTTTCTACCCGGCAAAGATATATGATAATATTCATTTTTCATAAATAAACAAAGGTAATGAAAATTTTTGTACCGTAAAGATTCTATATATTTCATTTTGTGGCATGTTAGTTGTGTTATTTTATAAATCTCAATAAAATCAACGAACAATAGTAAATAAAATTTGTTATAAAAAATTTAAGTATACAATATTGTTTCACTTTGCAAGATTGTTACGAGTGTATGCTTATTTTATAAGAAAAATACTATTTTCGTTAGATTATTATTATTTTTTTTATCTGATGAATTTTCTATTACATATTTATAAACCAACATACCCGTAAGTGTCTTACTTCAATATCGATAAGAAATTTCCTAACACATTGTTTTGAAATATTTGATAGATGACCTCATTCAGTAATCACGTATGCATGCAAACCGTATACCCTTAAATAAAAAAGGTTTCAAAATATCAAAAACACATGAAATATTGCGAAAATATGACGCTGGACTCGGGATGGGAAACCTTTTCATGGTGAAAGTCTACGTGTTATTTTTTAATCGCAATAAATCCACGTATATGAGTATTTGTATGTTATCTACTAATATCGGTGACGTACTATTGACTTTTCCAACTTCGTGGTAAAACTACGAAAGAGTTTTGTATGCTAGTAACCTCTACATTTACGTATAAAATTGAAAAATTCTAAATATGTAATTAGTGAGTGATATTGATACTTGTGAGTGAGTGGATAGTGATCCAACTCACGGGCCGAGAGTTACCGGCTCGAGGCTCATGCTGATTGCAAATTCGACAAATGTTTATTCATTTGTATTGTAGCCAGGACATGAACCTGAAACGGTTGAGCTAATAATTAACAATTACTACCCGTAAAAAATAATGTTAGAAAAATATTCATGCTATAGAGATCACATATATTTCATATTGGAGCATATATGGAAAAAAATGATAATATGTAATTAACTTTAGTCAATCAGTCAAATAAATAAAAATAAGCAATATTCTTTAATTTAAAAGCATGCCCAGTTATGGATCATTGATTGGTAATAAGGCTGTACAACAGGGCTTAACCTCTTCAAAATAGATTTTTTTTATTACGGTTGCATAATTAAATGTAAGATTTTTCGTTATTCTAGCTTTGAATTTTGAGTTTTATTAAATATATGCAAATTATTGTTGTATTATATAATATTAATTTGATACACATAATATATACGAGTGTTTTATTGCTTGGTGCTTAACGTACATTAACGTAAATATTTTTTCAAAGCCAATTTTAAGCAGATGTATATGCGCGTCCATACTTTTGAACAGGATAAAAAGGTACGTATATATAGTTACCCAACCCTGGAAAAGATGTTTTTGTGACTGAATACAAAAAAGAGTGCATGAAGTACTTTACTTATATACTTAATTATTGATTGAATATCTTTTTGATTATTAACGATTTGGCGGGAATAAACGAAACGGGTCGTTCAAACTAAAATAATCATAAAACACTAAAGGTATACCGCACACTACACCTTATATTCAAATACTGTGAGAAAAAATAAATTAATATGACATGGAATCCCATTTATGATAAATATTTTCATTATTCAAATTAAATAGTTAACGAAAATTAAAATAACTCTTTAAATACACATTCGTTTAAAATGCTCACTTATGAAGAATTTAAAATACTTATCGACCCTGTTAAGGCGATATAGATTAAGCTCCAGTTTTTTGAAAAGTGCTTTTATTTGAGAAAAACTATGTACACAACTAAATACGAATACATACATGTTCTGTCAAATCGAGTTAAGCCAAAAATGCTGAATTATTTTCAAAATTCAGCTTTAGATTTGAAAAATAAACGATCTTCTAAGTTTCTGTGGAAAGGAAAAAAGGAATAACCTTCAATTTTAATGACTTTCTTTTAATAACTTTTTAAATTATCAAACCATAAAAAGAAAACAGCAAGTTATTGTTAATCATATTATTTAAGTTTGTGTTAATTGTAATATGACTAAAAATCGTTAAAAAAGTTTATTGAGCCGCCTGTAGTTTTTTTCTCTAAAGCTTAATCTCTTTTGTTAAAACATGGTTGATATATAATACACACATTTAGATATATTTATATATTGGTTTCAAAAAATAAAAAACCAAAAAAATATAAAACAAATATTTATTTATGTGTTCATAAATGCACTTTATATTATTACATCGATGATTGTTCACTCTTCAAATATACATAAAATCCATTGCAATTTATGTATAACTTCACATAAAAAAAGACATATGGTTTTTATGTGTTTATTATTAGGTTAAAAAAACCACAAAGTCTGCGCAATAAAAAAACGCGCTCGCAACCAGCCAGAGCCATTGAAGAGATATTGGAATTTGAAATGGGAAGCATTTTATTTATTTACGACAAGTAGGTGCCCTGAAAAGCTGAGACCCAAATGTGAAAATTCATCTTACATTTAAGGGAAGAACGTTTGGGATGAATTTATAGTAGGTACCAAACGTAATCTCACAATACTATTTAAGCATCGTTTCAACGATAAAATCTAAAAAACCGATCGATTGCTGTCTTCGATAAAAACTGTACATATATTTTTAATTTGATATGTTTATAAGGCTTAACTTTTTGTGCTTTTTATGTTTATTATATAAGTATTTATTTAATAATGAAATTGAGAGCTTTTTTTTTCTTTACACCATGACTGCACAAATCTTTCATAGTTAAATGTTTAAGCAACCAGTTAAGAAACAACAATACGATGAGTATAAATATTTTTCTATCTATTACAGTAACCCCCCCAATAGCGTATCTCCTTATAAAGAATTTTCCTATAGCATTTTTTTTACAAAACGTATACGTTTAATAACATGTATGTATATATATACGAGTATACTCGTATGTGTACATATATTTTTTTTTTAAAATCTTTAATTTGCAGATTCCTATAGCGATGTTCCAATTTTTATGCTTCAGAGAGGTTGACTGTCTAACTGTCCAATAAATTGATAACTATTTAAAACACGTTGAAAGGAACTCTCAATAAACACTTAGTCTCTGGACCATGTCTATGAGATACGGGTGGATAACATCATAAGATACAAAAAAATTGAATATAAAAATATAAAAGTAAAGACATACAATATTGGGGCATTCTACAATAGGCTATAAACTTGAAGTCATAACTCGCTTATTCTATATAAATTTATTCTTATTTTTAGATAACATTGGATTCGTTTTAACTGATTTGTATTATCAAGCATATATGTTTCTTTTTGCTGAGCTATATTAATGGATAAACTTTCTAAAATATTAGTTAATTAATAATATTTCAAAAAAAATCAAATGTTTATTCATTTGTGTTGTTGCCAGGACATGAATCCGAAGCGGTTGAGCTAATAATTAACAACTATTACTCGTTTAAAATAAATGATAAGAAAATCTTCACACTATGAAGATTCCATATGCTCCATCCAGAGCGTATATGGATTTTTTTGAAAAATCATGATTATATTTTGCTCAAATGTATTCAGGTCAATGACCAAATTGCATAAGCTCTCTCTCTAGGTTTTAATGTATTTATATTTATTCTTCTATACGTTTAACTAAAAAATTGCATTATTTATCGTTATGCCATTTTCCCACCTCTTTTTTAGGCAGAGATTGATCGGGTAGCTACTTAACTACTAAAATTACATCAAATTCCTTTCAAAATTTATAAATATTGCAAAAATCAATGATTTTCTTCATTAATTTTATTTTTAATATTGGAGCATATTTTTTTTTTATCAAATAATTAATTTAATAAATTAACTATCTAATGACGTTTTTTGTGAGTTATTTTAATGATACCTGCTCCAAAACAAGGCATAAGGATATTTACAATATGAAGATTGATTAGACATCTGTCAGTTAATAGCTCAAACAATTTGATCTAATTTAGTCCCTATTCAAAATACACATAAACAAGCTTGTACGATTTTCGAAAACTATAGTGTTTGACCCATTGACTCTTAGATCGAATGAGCTATACAATTACCAACGAAAACAGTACTTAGAGTTAGTATTTAAATATTCATTTTTAACATTTTTTTACTGTTGTAGGACATTTGTAGGTCATTGCGGGTACTGATGAGTTAGTAGTGGGTCTTCGTAACCTTTTGTCGGATTGTATTAACTTCTAACCCATAGTGCAGTACACATTATGTATTATATCAAATTTTATTGCGTATAAAATGTATTTGACTTTTGTTAGTAGAAATATTAAAATAAAATCTGTGGTCTGTATAAAAAAATGCGATACTCGGTTTGTATTATACAAATCACAATAAGAAATATTTATGTTTATATTCTATTGGATAAATCTATTTTTTCCTTAAAAAACTCCGTATAGAGAAAATCTCGATCGAACTACAAATCTAAAACATTTCCTTTTCAATTTAATAAACTACGTGAACCAAATACTACGCGGTCAGAAACAATAGACTTACCTGTTGTCCTGGACCGTAGTCAGGTTTCCCCAACGAGACGTCAGTAGGAGGTGCAGATTCACTGTCAGGTGGCGGCAGCATTAACGGAGGTGGGGGAACGGTACTCCGAGAAGACCTCGCCCCCCCTAATCTCACACCACTACCCCTACCACCGGTTGTATTACTACTACGAGAACTCCCTGTGCCTACTTTAACCCCAGAGCCTCCACGCTCTTTTTCACGTGTCGTCCAAGCGTAATCAGCACTTCGTTTTTTAAGTCTCTTATTTACTTTACTCCACCTTTTAAATAATTTATCGTTGCGGTCTTTTGACCAAAGGGCGTCGAATTCCGGTGTGTATTTTGTGCTTTTTTCGTACCATTTCGTATGTGTGTCTGACCAAGTGGAATCTAAGTCCCAAGCGTCTGTCCAATCGTGAGATATAGTTCTTTTATCGTCGGTTGATATGGGATAAGATTGTAAATCACTGTTACCTTTTCTGCGATCGGGGCTGGGTTCACTGCCTTCGAAGCAGCCCCAGGCCGTCAGCATTAGCAATGCTAATCGCAGTGCCTTTGAACGATGGCGGCCCATCGCGCTTGATTGATCTAACTGCTAAGTGACACTGTGAATAGCATCATAGTAACAGCGCTAGCATTAAGGTTTTATCGCCAACGCTTAACTTCCGCTAATATATCAAGCCTATTCAGACTACGCAGCGATACGTGACAATTTTAATAACACTTATTTTAACACTCACATTTTTATTTACTTAGAATAATATTTGAACACCACATTTATTATTTTTTTAGGTTTAACTACTGTAATAGGATATTTTAAGTATTGATTTCTACACAATCAAAGCAAGATAACATTATCAAATACGTAAAAAAATACACATCTTTTATTGTATTTATTTCGTACTCTAATTAAAATTTACATGCATTTTTCTACTGTAAAATGGTCCATTATTCATAAGTGCATTAACAATTATTTATTAATCAAGAATGTTCCTATTATATTTAATTCACTGTATTGTTTTATTAAATTTAATGATAAAATTATCTCCCTGTTGGTTTAAAAAGTATGTGTTTTATTTATTTCATATCCTCGGGAATGTTCGCACTTATTATGACGCAGATAAATTGTGTTGCCAGCAAAAACTCGAATTCCTGGAAGAAAAAAAAAACAATATTATTTTTGTAAATTAAAACAGCTACTATAAGAAAACAGCGGGTATTTTTCATTCGTAAAATTTACAAACATACATTTAAGTAAAATTGTAATTATGTTTGCTGTTTATTTGCATATTGTAAATAATGTTTTTTTTTTATTTTTACATTGTCTTTATTAACCATTTGTCGTTTACTTATTCTTCTTCTTAATCCATGTCACGCCCCTTAGTTAGAGCATATGGACACCACGTACTGCCTCCATGAGTC
>JAPMAG010002994.1:0-10628 GCA_036584685.1 Rhyacophila sp. Rhy_31_5
CCACTTCATAACGAATCATAAAGATATTTTTGTGAGTAATAATTGGCAGTTATTAATTTTTTTTTATATTGTTTCACTTAAGTAAAAGTAGGTGTCGCGTATTACGATTTTGATTGTTATTTGGATTTTGTTATATAGACTTAAATAAAGTAATGAAAGAATAAAGCTAATGATTAATGTTTATTACCCATAAAATTATATCTAAATAAAATTCATATAATGTAGATTGACGTACTCTGCTTATGACAAAAAATATTAATTAAAATTATTTTTTTAAATGTCAATATATCCAGATATTGTTAGTTTTAATGCTTAATTATGTATTTTTACAGAATATACTCTAAGTAATATAGTATAAGAAATATATCTATAAGTAAAAAACAACATTTGTTATCAAAACTAATGCTTATTTAGGTGTCACTTCCAGATAATGATATATATTTCAATGTAAGTACATTTTTTTAAATTAAAAATGATAACACAACTCATAATAATGAATGATATGATCATGATGAAGATGTTTTTTACTTAATTATTTGATGAAAATATTCTTCATAATATGCGTTGCGACGAAATTATAAGACCGTACTATTTTATGATTAGCACAGCATTATTAGATGCCACTTCCATTTTCGTTTGAGTGTTAATATTTTAAAGTAGATCAATAAAATATATATTCTATACAATAAAATGCTTGTAAGAGAGATAAAAATAATACATGACGAAATGGCTGCTTATTTAGTTGCTGTTTACTTTTAACTACCCCTAACAGAGTGCAGCCACTAACTTGGCCTACCAGCCATAATCATGTTTGCAACATAAACAAGAAAGCAATCCAGCACGCGTTCAAAGCAGCAGCTGGTAACTCGGCAACTGGCGAGTTAATCTTTATTATGGTACAAATGAAAAAAATTATATTGCATCAATTGATAAGGTACTTACTGAGCTTTCGTGCAATATTTCTAAAGGTTGTATTCTGCTCGACTGTAAATATAATAAATAAATGATTTAATTTAAGCAAATATTTGCATATTAAATATTTATTTTTGTGACGATTTAGAAATTAACTCAATATTTGTCAATATACTCGTATTTGCGTTGAAAAAAAACTTTTGTTAAACTCAATTACAAAATAAGTTTTAAGAAAAAAATTGATGAAATAAAGATCATTAAGTAATCGTTAAATTAAAGATAGGTTTTAAAGGACTTACCACTGACCCGCCAGTACTTACAACCACGATTGTGCGCGGTCGCCTGTCTGACTCTTTACAAAAGCAATCTTTTTTTATTTTCACAGTTTAACTTTAATCCTGTCAGTAGCGGAGTCGCACGGGTTGGTATCACCATGCACAGTGGGCTAAAAAATAAGATTTTAGATAGTAAAAAGAAAGAACGAGTAGCAGTTTGCCTGTCACTCATCTCCGGTGGTGTGAGGTGCCCTATGCCTCGTAAGATGCCGCAAATTTACCAAAAGCCTTGAAAAGCCTTTGTTGATGCCATGTTGGCGTGCCCTATAGAACCTGTGTGAGGGCGGATTGTGGTTAATAGCTCCGTACGAGATGAATGCATCCCAATTAAAAATACTTACGTTTTTAGTAAATTAACATCAATTATGGCTTTCACGATTTGTTTTAAGCAAATATGCATACTATTATCTTTATAATGAGTACTATTTTATATTTCAAATTATATTTAATGACTTTTCAAATGACCATTGTTGAATCATTCATAAAATTATGCTTTAAAAGTTTTATATTATTTAATAAAAGTTTATTAAAAAATGTTGTAAAACAATAATATCAATATATTCTTGACTAAAGAAGAGTAAAAATATTTTTGATAAAAAAACATGTTTTTAAATCATTCGATCACTGTGAATATAATAATTATTCATATATATTAAAATCCATAAAGTTTCACCCCTAACTGGTGTCACCTACCAAGAAATTGTTGCATTAAGTTGCAGTCCTGTTCCCTTTATTTCATCCCATTATACAATTAAGATACAATAATAACACGTCCCCAGAAAGTTATTGCATATATACTTGGATACTTAGCAATAAGCAACTTAAGGAGCGTCTGCCATATATGTTTTTTTCTATCTTATTTAAAATATTCAATCAGTTTAATTGTGTAATAGATTTGTATATAAACTAAAAATAGGTGAAGCATTCAATATCAACCTCTCTGGCGAGCGTTTTTTAAATTACGTTTGCATAATTAGGTGAGAGTTTTTTCATTAACGTAACTTTAAATTTTGAATTTCAATGTAAGCTCTATAATGTTTATTTGATACATAAATAATATATAAGAGTATTCTACTGCTTGGTGTTTGACGTACATATTTGTTTATATGTGTTCAAAGCGAATTTTGGGTGGACGTATGTACGCGTCCATACTCCTAGACAGGTGAATGTGAAATAATTTATTAAATTAATTTTATGTTGAGAATTATTGTAGTTTACAAACTATATAAATCAAACCACAAAGTAAAATTGCATGTTTATTTCAATGAGATACTATATTCCATTGCTGTCATAAATATTTAGATCATGTAGTTTATTACTAATTGAAATATTTTAGGTATAGTTTAAAATCGAATTTTATTCTCTGTGACTCTTTTTATGGAACATGGTTTGCATTAAAGACTACGTTCTCGAACGCTTAAAATCATTATAAATTTATGGATATTAATTAATACGATAATCTGCTCAATATTAGTAGAACGCCGTATTTTAGTGTTTGATTGTTGTCGAGTATTAACAAAGTGAAATAAGTTCCTGGTTCGATATTTTATTGTCATTAAATTCGGAAGAATATAATTACGAAATTAACAAATAAGGGGAAAAAATAACATGTTGAAATGACTTTTTTAATATTTTATATGAATTTTTACATAAATATTACGTATAAAATCAACATTTTCAAAGTAAAGATTTATTATAAAACTGTAATCAGAAAGATTTATGAGCTAAATACTGGGCAATTTCTTAAGTTTAATTATGTATTTTGCAATGGAGTAACGTATATTTCGATACCACTTTTACGTATGATATAAAGTTGTATGTAATTTATAAAATTGTGAAGTCCTTTGGTTAATCATAAAAAAAAATGTGGCTCACTGAAAAAATCTTATTGTGGTTTGAAAAGCATTGATATTAACATGTCCAGAAGTAAAGACGTGCATATGCGTCCGTTCCGCTTAAAATTCACTTTGATGAAGTATAAACGTATTTGTACGTCAAACACCAAGCAACAAAATATTCGCATATATTATTTACGCATACAATAAATATTATACAATAACAGTAATGCATACATTTAATAAAATTCAAAATTAGAAGCCAGATTTATGAAAAAACTTTCACTCAATTGTACAACGGTGATTAAAAACGCACACCTAGAAAGACTCAAAGGTTTAAAATCAAACAACGCTATCTACAAAAATATAACTTGTAAGCGGAGAGCTAAAGACGTTTTTTTTATTTTCTTGGAATCCAATAAAAGAGATGTTTATTTAAAATCTATTGTTCAAATGTTATAATTTGTTATTATTTAATAATTAGATTTTTATTGTGATAAGAACGCTAACAGCTTATAAAGTCTTCCGATACTAAACAAAGGCAACTTTCCGTAATTAACGTTAAACTTTGCAGACGATTTAAGAAGAAACTGAAAAAGATTGACATACCGTTGTTTGACAATTATGTAGCCAAGAACGTAAAATAACATCACAAATAAAACAACGCATTTTTGTAGCTATCGTTGTTTGACTTTAAACACTCGGATTAATAAAAATAATAATATAAGTAAAGTAAAAGGGTCCGGCTACGAATGTATATGAAAAAGATAAATTCAATATATTTTTATGAAAAAAAATTACTTGAAAACGAAAATGTTCATGAAGTGATATTAAATATGGAATACTTTATATTAAATTTTAAAAAATCAATTACTGTTCGCATACTCGACCCTGATGTATCGTAAAGTGTAATGGACGCAGCACTTATCAAAAAGCGCACATTTAATATGACTTGAAAGAGTGATGGCAGTGATAAGGTTGCCAAATTATGTTTCTTTTAGGTTTGTTAAATGAAATAATACATTATGCAACATAAAAAAAACTATTCAATTATATTGAATGGAATGTTTAAATTGTATTACAAAATTTGTGAGTAATGATTCGCAGAGAACACTGGTTCCATCTGTTAAAAATGTCATAACATTATATAAACTTGTAAATAAAGTTAATTATATTTTTTCAGTGGCGTAGCTGCCTCATAGCGAACTTATTCAAAGCATGAGGGCCCTGTCTGTTTACACATAATATCGGAGTTCAAGTAAAATTGCATTTCCTACTAAAAGCGATGTAAGGCATACTTGGCCATGACATGCAGAGTATCCTAATTATATATATATATATACCAAAAAATTGTAAAAAGAAAAGTTTTTGCAAACATAGACACAAAAATGTATTCATTCTAATATTTCAAACAGCTTGCCTGTAAAAAGTCCAATGTCACGCAGGATAGTTCTGCATTAGAATAGCAATATATAAATAATATCCACTGTCCAACGATAGTAATAAAAGTGAGTTGTAGATAGTTTCTTATACGTTTATAGTTTTATGTAAATAACAGTAGGTACAAACACATACGGATAATTATTTTATATCATTTTTTAAAAAATCATGTAAGAGGGGGGCCTTTGCGTAAATTTTGCATAGTGGCCCAAAAATTTTAGCTACGCCACTGTATTCTATTATTCTGTTTAAGGGATATAAACTATAACATATCGTGAAAATAGTGCACATTCTTCAATATCACCGATTCCGCTCTACAAAAGACCATATAAATCTTTGCAATAGGAAGGTTGTTTTAACAAAGTATTTTTACGAGTAATAATTGATAATGTAACCTTACGCAACCTCACCTCGTTAGATTTAAGTGTATTTTTTGGTACACAAAAAAACATGTCAAATATTTCTCAGCTGTGAGTTTTGAATACGTTTTTTGACACGCTTATTGACAAACAAACGCACTGTCAACTGGCCTTCTGAGAGTGATATAACAAATGACAGTTTGAAATAAATATCAATTGATTGAAATACTTCAAAATTATTACTACTTCAAGAATGTATGATATTGATGTATGTACAAAGTTTTAGATTATGGTGGTGTATCGTTGCCAAAATTAGTGACGGTGGTCTACTAAACCTGTATGATATGTATCGTAAATAAGAATAGGATGATCAGAAATAATTATGTTCATTGTATACGTTACAAAACCCAGGAAAGAAGAGAAGTGAATGTTGAATATTGATTCTTTCTTTTAACCATGTCCGCTCAAATACGAAACGTATGGATCTTCACAATGTGAAGATTTTTGACAGTTATTTTTACGAGTAATAATCATCATTTATTAGCTCAACCGTTTTGGGTTCGTGTCCTGGCTATAATACAAATTAATCCAGCACGGGCCTCAAACCCGTGACCAACGTTCCCTCTATGGTGTGCGCGTGTGCGGCCCTACACATCTTAAAAATTGTCCGAACACATGTTTCTATATTCGCACACATCTTTAAGAAAAGAACTTGTAACCATTTGTTTGTTTTGTGCAATTATATATATTATTTGATATTTAATGATGGGCTTCTTTCTTTGAGATGTGTGCAGACCATGGAAAAACTATATATCTGTATTCATATTATGTTACGTATTTCGAATAAAGACATTATGAATTACGTAATTTATGATTTCGTGATGCATTATGTCGACTACTTAATTTTATCTATGCGTGAATATGCATATTTGCGCAATCGCATTTTTTCCACGCATATATAGGTTGATGGGCCTCGCATACAATGAAACAATTAGAGGGAACGTTGCCCGTGACCCTAGGCTCGTCAGTCGGATGCCACTATCCACTCACCTACGAAGGCGATTGAATCAGTGACTGAAAATATAAAACCCTGTTTTTTTAAATGAATGATCAGGCGAGGATAAATAACGAGAAATGGTAACTAGTGTCATATATTCCGTTCAACGTATTGATCACATTTACAATTTGTACCTATTATGTACTATAATACGAATATTTGCCTCGCTGTGGTGTCTTGCGCTGTAATAACAGGTAAACCTATTCGTTATATTTGTGGCACTTGGGTAAATAACATACTTCGTAAAAGATGCTCATAAATATTGTACTTTATAAGTGGACGTTATTCAATCGCTTTGTATTGAATCTTTGCCACTGATGGTGACAACCCGTAACATTGTCGCCGTTATGACTGTTTCCGTTAGCCACATACAAGTAAATAGCCAGTGTCCACCGTGAATCGTGATGCGGCTCTTTTTCAATTGTTTGATTAGAGGACGTAAACAAAGCGACAGCTGTTATCCAGCTAGCAATAAAATTACCACTAGATATTGAGATGCCATATATACTCGTACTGCAATCTACAGAGAAGTTTGGATTTTGCGTTAGATTGAAATAAACTAGATGCTTTATTATATTTTTATATACATTTATTTATAAACAAATGTCAGCTTCATAAGTGGATAGCGCGTCTGACTGACAAGCTGAGAGTTGCTGGTGCGAATCTCACAGCTGGCGAAAATTACACAGGTTTTTTCATCTAGAAAATGGGCAAAATTAGTTGAGCAAATAATTGTCGAATATTTGTTTCTCGTTGAAAAATCTGTCAAAAGAATCTTAATATTGAAGATCCATAGGTATGCTTCGTTTTGAAAGGAATATAATTGAAATTAAATAGCTTACATATTTATACATATAGCTGTAGCTATATATTATGTAAGTTCTATTAAGTAATGAGTTTGACCAAAAGACAGTAAATATAATATATATAAGATAATATTATAGTTTTAGAAAAAAGTCACATTAAACAAAATATAACAACTTATGTTTTATCAGGAGCGTAATGAGGATATGGCCAATTTAACCCTGGTAATGGAGTTAATATTATATAACGTGAAATTTAGATTTTTGACGGTGAAATATATTATTAAATAAGATGTTTTTACATTAAATATGATCAAAACGTCAAAAATAGGTGTAGAAAAATAAAAACTTAAGTATCACTAAATTATGAAAATTATTAGGTACTATACTATTTAACGAAATAGCTACTTAACGGAGTTTTTGATATTGCAAGTGATAATCTTCGTCAAAGAACATCTTGGAAAACAAAATTATCGTAGAAATGTGTTATTGTATTAAAATAAAATGTACAAAAATATCTTGCAAAAATATGTGAAATTTTCTTTCTTAGCTAAAAGCGTTAATATTTCTCACTATGTTTCTCTGCATCTCATCGTGTACGATTAATTCTGATAATTATTTTGGGTATGAAAATATTAAAATATGATTTACTCAAAATGTCTTAGATACAATATAGAGTGATATTGAGTCGCAGTCTTCATGATTTTCCAATAAAGCTTAAAATTAATAAATACATTGTATAATAGATGGTAGCCATAATATTTTTCATTGGGAAATCGAATCAAATTTTAAATTTACACTAGTTTTCTCGTAATAAATAAGAGTCTAGTTCTGCGTCCACAGATCCATAACATGATAGTATCGTGGTGCCTATTGTTTTCAGTCCTCTGTGTGTATTTCCTAGGTACTGGACACATACCAGTTGGTCGGGATTAGCATATTAATTGGCGGGCAATTAAATTTTCACGCATGCGTGCGCCGTTTTACACCCCCGTCTATTCGTGTCGGTCTAATGTTTGTAGCAAGGACGGTACCTAATGATGATGAAGTGTCTACTATCTGTATAATTATTTCTATGAAACAGGGTTGCCACAAGCACAATATACAATAGTCGGTTGAAAATAGTATACATATAATAATAGAAATCGATTCTGTTTTCTAAAATATTGAAATTAAATTGTTAAGAAAAGCATTTTACTATTATTATTCAAAATTTGAAATGACTGAATATACTTTTTTTAATGTTTATAGTATAAGGAATTTATCCAGAGTCTTCTGATTGCATGATTGTTTTTATTACTCTAAAATGAGATCATACGGTGTAGTCTAAAAGTTTAAAATTCCGCAGAGTTACATAATATTTATAAAAAATACTTAACACACTTTGTGTCAATGCAAATTTTAATATTTTAAATCCACATTAAAGTGAATTCGCGTACACAAAACTACACTCATACGTAAATGAGGAGATTACTGTATTCGTATTTTTTTTACTATTTGTATTATAATTAACAAAAAAAAATGTCTCGTAAGTATAACACAGCAGTTCTTAATTCCTCAATGCGTTTAAAGTATAATAGTTCTTTAGAATTTAAAAAAAATACATTTCTAATAAACATTTTTAGCTTCAATATTTAACGAAAATAGATGATTATCATCTAAGTATATAAACATTCTCTACGGCCAATAATTGTATACTTCCATTTTGAGAACCCATCATTTATCCGCTGATACACGCAACCATGATTATGCGGAAGCGTCTTCTTGACACTTGCATGAATGATTTTTTCCCCCCGCATATGATTTTAAGCATGTTCTTAACGGAATTGCATGAGACAGTATCACGATGTTTCTTAGTCAAAAACTAAGTAACGATAGAAAGTAAATGGAAAAAAGTTCCCGTATTATCTAATCCTCTATAGTATGAAGTGCCTTGTGCACCTTACATATGGTGTCAATCAAATCGGACCAGACGTTCAAGGTCGAGGACGGTAAATAAATTTGCCACGTAAAATGCCCCAAACATTGAAGAAACCTTAAAACTGAATATAAAGATAGTCATCTAAAACCGACTGCAATGATCTTTTAATTCAATTATGCTCCGAAAGTTTTAGTTGATAAGCTCTACCTCGACGCTGAAAATAAAAAGCTATAGTGAAGATATAACTATTATTTTTTAACTTCAGTTCTATGTTAATTATTTTGTATAAGAAGCTATATTTAGGCATTATACAAAGTATGACTGTTCATTGTTCATAAATTTGTGAAAAAATAATAAAAACACAAACAACCTACAAAATTAGAACATCCTAGATGAAAATATCTCTAATTGTTCAAGATTTTAAACGTAACGTTAATTAAGTCAACAATCTCGGCCAACAGCACTCGCGTTTCAAGTGTGGTTCATGCCCCACATATAAAAAATAAAGTACTTCGCAAAGGCACCCAGAGCTTATACTTAGTTGTATGATAATACTACAGTATTTTTTGAAAATGTGGTGAAAGTAGTTTTAAAAATATATATTTGGAAGAATAAATAATTTTTATTTGGTTAGTTACGCAGACATTCGTGTATGCGAGGCCTATAAACATGTAACGCCTTTGATTAGTGTCATTTAGCATATAAAAATGATAATCATAATATTCTAACATATCAATTGATTAATCTTTCATTTATGACTATGAATATATTTGTGTGTTTAGTAAACATATCGTATTGAGCGTACAAAAATACGAAAGAGAGAATTGAAGCGTCTGGTTACAAAAAGCGATATACGCACATCTTGTTGAAATCGAGGAAAAATTAGGTTTTAGGAGAAAAATTTTATGTTCCAAACCCCATTATAAATTTATGAAAATGAAATAAAAAGTGAAATGTCATGAATTGGAATATTTCAAATCTAGTTGATACCTCGTGCATTTTAAATTATTTTTTCATTTTGAAGTGTATTAGCTAATAAATGCCGTTATTTTGTTCTAATTTAAAGATAGAATATGATGAAAATAAAGAATCTTAAAATAAAACAAAATTTGACATTGAAACATAAAAACATTGTTTGCCGACAATATTGAAATGTGCTTATATCGCCGTTTGTAACTAGACGCTTCAATTAATTAGTGACAGCCCTGCAATATTGTTGGGTGGCTGATTCCAAAACAGCTCAAAATAATGGATAACGACGGAAATAAATTTGTATAATATTTAACTTGACCATTTAATGTTACATGTCTTAATCGAATGCGGGAGCATTTCATTATACAGACTTACGTTTTTAATTCAAATTTTATGCAACGTTATTTATGAAACTTTTCGATTCTACGATAAATAAAAATTTAAACAATATATTTACGCAAAACAATAATTACGCAGAGAAAATTTCACGAGTTTAATTACTTACTTTTGATAGTTTAAAATGATATTTCAATGGAAATGTTTTGCAAATATTTTTTGAAAGTGATTGAACCATAACCCGTTATTTGTAAGATAAATATGAGTTACTAATGATATTTTTCAGTCATTAATCATGTGTATATACCCGTTACAGTATCAGTATTATTTACGTATATTATACAATCATTAAAAATCTCATTAAAATATCGTATATACAAATAATATGTGCATTACATGTCGGCCCTATTTAGGTAAAAGAACGTAAGCCATTTCAGTTTTTTAAAAAGTGCTCTTATTTAAGAACCACATGGTTCACAACTACTCGTATATACACGTTCTGTCTAAAGGAGTTAAGCCAAAAATGCTGAATTATTATCAAAATTCAGCTTTAGATTTTGTAAAAAAGAATGATCTACTGAGTTTGTATGGAATGGAAAAAAACATTAAACGTCAATTTTAATGATTTTTTCTTTAATAACTTTCTTAATTATCAGAT
>JAPMAG010003003.1:0-10624 GCA_036584685.1 Rhyacophila sp. Rhy_31_5
GCACGAAATACGTTTATTTATCAATAATTATTAAAAGACACAAAAAATAACGATCTTAGACAAATATTTATCGCATTTGTTACATTGAAAGACTTAATTAAACTAAACATTCACGAATGGAGCACATGAATTCAAAAAAATAAGATACCAATATTTTTAATGCTTATGTCAATTAAAATAGAATACGACTATATGCGAGTATCTATAAATTTTGTGAATTGATATTTATTTGTATTGTATAAAAAAAAATTATAAAAATATATCATAAAATATAATTATAAATGAAAATAGAATTATTTATGAGTTTAAAAAAATATTATCATGAATATTAAATGATTGCTGCTAGTTTGCTTAGTTTTTTAAATGTATATCCTGTATACCAAAAAGCTGCATTCATACGAGTATTTAATCGTTTGTGTAAATTATTATTTTATTTTCATTTAACCCTTAGGCTTTGTTTTTTTTAATTCAATAAGAAAGAAATTGTATTTATTGTTATATTATTTATTATTATAACAGAAACCTCAGTTTTAACACCATACACGGTTGTCAGTTTTACATAAAATAGGCAGTTGTAACAGATTAAACATGCGCCTCTCTCATTATCCCCTCCACATGTATCGGGTACAATTTTGGAGACCCACCATTACAAGTGTAGGAAACAAGCAACTGACTGCTTTATACTGTGAACAGCTGAACGTAACGATGCTCTTTTGAGAGGCGATTGAACTCTTGAACTGCGCACACGACAAGTGTGCGTGTATGACCGATGAAGAGATACTGTGCGTGTCATTTTGCATGCTGACGCCGGGATGTAATATACATTCAAATAAATATTATACAATTAAAAGCGATATATCATTAAATTCTATTAATAAAAGTAGAACAGTCAAATTAATATATGAGTTTGTACGAGTAAAGCGCATTCTTAAAAATACTCAAATAATATTTTTTTTAAATAATGTGTAAACAATTAATAGCCTATTTTTCAAATTAGCTTAAAAATCTAATAATGTTGAAAACTAAATATTTATGATCGAAAAAACAACTGTTTTGAAATACGAACGATTCAAAAAACAGTGTGTCGTTTTTATTTATTTTTCAATATTCGATCTAAATTTAAATAAGGAAGAAATTTAAAAAAAGAAAAAATATATAATAGAACATTGATTTAAAAAAAATCGTTCTTCGTTTAAAGAAAAAAATACATTTATGTAAATATTATCCTTTTAAGTAGTTTTTTTTTTACCTAAATTCGTTTAATTCAAATGGTAAAATCAAAATTTACTCACCATAAATTTAAAAATGTATTTATAATAAGAATCAAAAAAATATGAAGCCAATAAAATAATATTTCATTAAAAAATGTTATTTGATAGGTTTTTGTGCGAAGGGTTGAAAAATAAAAGTTGAAACATTACATTCCCCAAATATTTTTAAATTATTTTAAACTCTCAAAATGGTCATTAAAAATATAAACACATTTTAAATTATTTAAAATGATTATTAAATTCATGAAAAGCGGTAAAAATAGTCGGATGTATAAATAATATTAATGACAAGTTTACTGTTTTAGCTTATCATCAATTTGTATTGTCTTCGATGTATTATGAGGTAAAAAAATTATGTTAATCATCTAATCTTTATATATATTTGTCCACAACTACCCTTTAGTATATTATGTCTATTAAATATGTTGTCATTCATATAGATGAGTGAACAGCGCATTTTATTTACGAGCTGAGGGTCTAAAGTTTAAATCCCATAGCTGGCATAAGTCAACAAGTTTTTTTATGTGTATTTTGCTTGAGCTAATATATGACAATTATTACTTCTAAAAATCTGTCAAAACAATCTTTGCATTATAGATATTACTTTGTTTCGGAATGATATGATTAAAATAATTAAATCGGTACTCTATTCAATATAAATATTAAAAATTATGTACTAAAATGCATAACTAAATTATGTATTTTGCCATATTTCTTGCAGTAAACATTTGTTTATTAAAAGAGCATACTTTTAAATGAATTGTAAAATTGAAATTTCTGATTAAATTCAGATGATTAGGTTTTATTTGGTTACCTCATATTGTAGCCAAAAAGGGTGCTACGAGAGAAATACGAGAGTGCATGAATTAAAATTTCACTTTTTAGCGTCGATCCATATTTCATTGGCCCGCACACTCTCGCCGGACTTCCCTTTTGCTCTCTCGGCCGTTTTATTTCGAGTGCTTATGCCGAGAGTTTGTTTGTAGTGCTTTTCGCCGAGTGTATATATGAAATGTTTCCATGTCCACAGAGAAACAAGTGTCTTTATAACATATTTCTGTTTTCCAAATCGCACACGCTTGCCAGATGGAAACTGAAAATTTGAAGTCCATTCTGTTATGTTTCCGGTAATAATATTATAATTTTGTCATTAAAAAAATGAGATTGATAGCTTTTTTAACCATATCCGCACCGAAACGAAGCATATGGATCTTCACTATGTAAAGATTGTTTTGACAGTTCATTTTTTTACGAGTAATAATTGTCAATTATTAGCTCAACCGTTTTGGGTTCGTGTCCTGGCGACAATACAAATGAATAAACATTTGAAAATTTTTGTAACCAGCTCGGACTTGAATCCGGGATCCCCGCTTGTTAGTTTTGCGTGCTACAAACTAGTCTAATGGGGACGACAATGAGATTAATACAGACTACAATATATTAAAAAAAAAATTTCACCTGTATCCTGCTAGAAATTAACTATTCAGTACAAAATTATGTAATTAAAGAAGCACTGTCATAAAAGCAGTAAAAATAAAGTATTTAAAAAAAGATACTTTTTTCTGTGTAAGTGTAAATAAAGATTTTAAAAGTAAATAGAAAACCGATTTCTTTATATTAACTGTAGAAAATAAGGGTTTACTTATACATTATTTTACAAGTAAGTTATTCACTGAATAAAAATACATTATTATAATATTAATTTAGTTTTTCAAAAATATATATTAACTAGTTAGTGCAGATTAAAACTCATTTATCAATTATTTATATTATACAAAGTATTTGTATATACTTTTTTATATAAAAAAAAATATTTCACGTTATAATTTATCGTTAGGATAATTATTTGTTTGTAATCTTTGATTAGCGTGTCGTTAATTGGTACACGAAATAATTTTCTGTGGTTTTGTTTATAGAATAATAGTTAAAATTTAAAACAATATTTTTTAAAAGTATTCATGATTAGTTATCGTAACCTACAGTTTTTTTATGGGAGTTATTGGTGGTTAGCCCTAATCTCAAGGACTGGATCTATTGGTTTACGGGAGACATTTGTCTCTTTCTCTCATCGACTATATCTCTGAAGAGCATTCGCATATCTACCACCTAGAGACGTGCTCTCTGAGGATTGCAGATTTCTCTGAAAGTATTTGAAAATAAAATACTCGAAAGAAGAATATTTAGACAAGTTAAAGAATTTATAGAATTTTGCATCCATGGAAATACTGAGCTTTAAAAATAATTTAACCCCAATATAGTGAATGTCTTGAGAGTAAGGAAACTCAAATGAGCGTGTAATGTTGTAAAGTGCGATGAATTTAAAACTTTAAATAAAATGTTTGTACGAATTCTCTCCGCCCCAGAATGGAATGGGCGGACAACGTAATCAAAGACGTAAAAAAGTTGAGTATAAATAATAAATGATTGGAAAGAGAGAGCCAAAGACAGAATCCTAGCGGGAAGTTATGTAGTCATCCATTGAGTTGAATTGATCATAGCGCCAATTTACTATTATTTTTAAAATTCCCTCCTTCCAATATAAAAAGTTCCTACACATAGAGTACAAATTTGGTAAAAGTATAGCTGGCATTTCACCAAATACAGATTATTGACTGTTTTGACACAGTAATAAAACATTTTCCTTTTTGAACGATTATTGAAAATAACTTTGATGCAATAAAGTAACACAGTTTTTGTTTGATCAAATGTAAACTGTTGCATACGTTTTGTCTACGTAATACATAAAATAAGGTCATGTAATTTGTAGTTGACTTACTGAGCTAAATAATTTTAGATTATTTTGTAAAAATATTGAAACTTTAATATAAAAACTAAACTTGCCACTTAGTTGCAGCGACGCCACTTCGTGTAAAATCGAATAACGTCATATAGACTCACGTAACGCTTGCATTCGTAGCAGAGTATTTTCTTACCTCAACAGAGCGACTTTGCAGAGCCCACACGTATCTACATATCTCGCGATAAGTTTCTCCTGTAGATGCCTTGTCGTAAAATATAACAAGTTTCTTTACTTAAAACTTTTACTTGGCGTAAAGGCGTAGAGGCATTTCTTCCCTTTCATCGTACCAATGCGCACACGGCGTAGACCGCAGGAACCTTTCTAGTCTCTGCGTACTTTACGATTTTAAACAGTGAAGTGCATTGTACAAAGATAACTTAACGGCTCTTGAGAACTGTGTGCATCATAATTTTTATAAATACTATTAAAAGTATAAATTTAAGAAATATACAAGGGCTATTTAGAAAGTAAGTTTCATGTCGCTATTAATTAAACAAAAGAAAATTGTATATAAAGATTTTTTTTAAGAATTATCAAGTATAAGCGTTAAAATATTTTTACATGTAATTTTTACCATAGTTTAGGAATTTTTCATAGCAGAGCACAATGTTTTGTATGCTCCTGTCATAGAA
Organism: Rhyacophila sp. Rhy_31_5; assembly: GCA_036584685.1. Lineage (NCBI taxonomy): Eukaryota > Metazoa > Arthropoda > Insecta > Trichoptera > Rhyacophilidae > Rhyacophila > Rhyacophila sp. Rhy_31_5. The sequence continues at coordinate 4,704 of JAPMAG010003003.1, forward strand.
CGTTCTCGCTTGTGATGTAAACAGGTTTGAAAGACCTACTACTAACCCGCCAGTACTCACAACCACGATTATGTGCAGTTGCTTGCCTGACCCTTCACATAAGGAATGTTTATTTATTTATCAAATTTGATATTAAACCTGCCCATAACAGAGTCGTATCGGACAGTATCACCATGCACAGTGTGCTAGAAGATATGATAAGTGGTTTGCAAAATGCCTGAGTAAAAAAGACAATCAATAGAATGGAGACGCATCTCATTGCCAACAAAGATAAAACCCAAACAAATCCTAACCATGTTCATTCATGACAATGCCCGCCCGTGCGCATATGACACAATAGACTCTTAAAGAATTTCGGTGTAGTTTGACCATTCATCTTATAGTCCAAACCTACCATTGAATGGTTTTTATTCGTTTCTCAGTCTAAAATCATTTCTTGCTGGTCATCAGTTCTACGACGATGACAAGGTGAAGAATACTGATACTACGTGATTTAGGTTACAAGTGGAAATGTTTATAACAAGTGCATACAAAAAAATCTGCCACTCTAAGTCAAATGTCTAAACAATAGTATTAATGACGTAGAAAAATAATTTAACGTTTATACTTGACAATGCAATAAAAATGTTCATATACGTTTCGTTTTTATTTAATATCCACAGAAAACTTACTTTCTGGATATTTCTCATATATTAAGTTACTAAGTATCTAAATCACTATAAACTGCTATATTAAACGTCGTTTAGTAATAGAAAAATGTTATTTTTCATACTGTGTCAAAACCAGCATTTTTTCCACTTCAAAAATTGCTTATTTTACAAATTATATTGGTTACAAATAATAAATAGTAACAGCTCAACCACTTGGGTGTTAATTCAAAAGAACAAATTAATAATAAATATCCTCTTATGGCGTTATCCTCTAATTTCATTCTAAGGAAATCAAGGGTTGAGCTCATACTGAAGTTCTTTTTTAAGAGTTTTGGACTCATAGCACCTCACAATGTGATCGATTCATTTGAATCTCCTTATCCTTAAGTAGTCTAACTATGTACAAAGTAAATAACTTTAGACCCAAAATATTTCCTTCTTATACCATCACTTATTTTATAAAGTTATTCATGAAAAGAAACGTTTTAATTAAATAATAAAACGATGTTATTTAAAATAAATAAAATACGAGATTATTTTACCTCTTGTTTATAGTAAAATCTAAGGGTATAAGATAAAACAAACAGAATCTTCTGAAAATTATAACTTTGCACATATTTTTTTAATATATATAATATTGATAAATGTCTCCAGAATGCAATCTATCATTGACAGTTGTTTTTCAGTTTGTGAATAAACATCACGTGACATAATTCAATTTTCGAAACTTAACCATAGACAAACAAAACAAATTGCTATGAAAGTAATAGCTAAAGCATTAATGCGCTTTGTTTTATTATTATTATTATAGGTAACATTAATGTCTTGTTGCATTTTTTATCAAAGGTGTCAAAAAACTTCGGGCACGTCGCTGTCGACAGACTTCGCCAAGCGGAAACACACTCTCATTGTATAGTAACGAGATAATCATTTCCTCGCCACAATTCTATTTCACTCTTTGCCGTCTGAGTTCGCAAAGTACCACGCCCGCTCACTAGATGGCACCGCCTGATAAAAGCCATTGTCTCGTCGTCCCGTTATATTGTCCGTAAAGATGATACAATAATAATAATAACGATAATAAAATGTTTCAATCCAGTTTTAACGTCTGTGTTAAAAATAAAACACATTCAGGTAGCCATTTTAAGTAAAAGTAGTTAAAAAATCATTAAAAATTGAAAAAAATATTATTTAAAACTAATAACATTAAATTTTTACTTAGTGCAACACATTTTGATTATGTGAGTTGAAAGTTTACATACAAAACTCATTTATTGAGGGGTGTGGTAAGTTGGTAACTCACAATGAGACAGTTCTGTAATAATTGCAGTTGAAAGTTTATTACCTATATAAAAATACACTGAAAAACTAAGTTGGGGGCTATCAAAATTATTTTTCAGGCACATATGGATTTTTCAAAAAAAAAAAAAATAATAATAAGGAAGTGAAAAATGGCTAGCTAATAAATAGGCTAAAAATGGAATAAAATGTAATTCTACCTAACTGTGGGTTACCAACTTTTACACCACACCCCTCAATTGTAGATTTATATTCTGGTATTTGGCATAAAACTAAGAATATCATCCCTGTTTAGGTAAAAGAGCGTTACCCTCAGTTTTTTTAAAAGTGCTTTTATTTGAGAATCGATATGTGCACAACTAAATACGCGTTTTTTCAAAAAAATTAAGTAAAAAATTCAGCTTTAGATTTTGGAAAAAGAACGATCAAGTTTGACTAAGTTTGTATAGAAAGAAAAAAGCATTAAACGTCAATTTTAATGATTTTTCTTTAATAACTTTCTTAATTATCAATCAGGAAAATGAAACACCAATTTATTGGTCATCATGGACTTCAAATTTGTGTTAATGTGACATTGACTAAAAATTATTAAAAAACGTTTTTGCGCTTCCTGTAAAATTTATTCTGTGAGGATTATTCTCTTTTACCTAAACACGCTTGAATTATGGTAAATTTTGACACGTGTATTTTTTTAATACTTTAGGATATGTTAGAAAGATAATCTATTTATGATATGATTATATACTAATTTATAAACATCAATGTGTATTTATATTATATATCTTCATAGTTAAGTATTTATATTTTTTTAGTTCTTCTCTAAATTACTTCATTCATATATACTTACTACGTATAATACATAAAGAATTATATCTATAGCACAATACACTTATTTTTCGAGCAGTGCCATTTTTATGAATTAAATTGGTACAAAATAATAATTTAATTAAATAAATGCTATGTTTTATAATAAGATTCTAATTTTCATTGAAAAACTGATTAATTTATTTAGCGTACTAAATAGATATGTGCCTACATACATTGTTTATGTTAAAATTATACTTTAAAAAAAAATGCTCTCCCGAAAATCAACTAAAATTGTAAAAATTTTATGTATCAACTCAATTTTAATTTAATAGGCTGACAAAATGATTTTGTAAACGAAATATTTTTATATTTGTAATCGTGTGATTTTTTCTTTTTTCCTACAGCTGTATCTTTATTATATTCGCTGTGTCATAGTTATATGTTTGTTAGTTACTAATTATTATTATTTAAAATAAAAAATATTACAGATTTTGTATTGGAAACGTAACTACAATATTTAGGTTTTGTGAATAATTTTTCATTGCCATGACAGATTTATTGATACGTTTGCAATGAATTCTTGTTACGACATCTATATAAGATTAGGCATTAAAAATATGTAGGTGGTACAGTACAACCCACGACTTCTTAATTGTACAATAATTTTTGTAAAAGATTTTCGTACAATAAATGTAACGTATACAAACAAAATTTGTTTTTTTTATAAATAATGCTTTCACTATCTTATTCACATACTTGACTATTCCTATCGCTGTTGAACCGAAAACAATATAGAGAAAAATTAACAATTGTAAAAACATTTATTGCAACTCATCCATATACAAATTACTTTCATAATACATAAATAAATTCAAACATTTTGGCATCTATGTTAAAAATCTTAGTTAATTCTATAATACGTATATCATATATATTATTAGTATTGCGTTTATGAGTAGTGTGCGACGAATTGGTGATGGCTAGTATCATCATTAAGCAAATAATAGTTGTAGATATTGAACTTATCCAATAGTTTAAATAAATTGAAGAAAAAAAGATCGGCCAGTGACGGCTCGTAAATTGAACATTATTTCTTTGAATAGCAATTATTATCACATATAGCGCACATAGATACAAACAAAGAAACACAACCAGCTATAAAACTACCTACACCAGGAAACATACGATACCTACCTAATCTTAACATACCTACCTAAAATCAGGAAACATAAAAGCCTTAAGATTATCCCTGGTAGATACCATTTTATGGTAGTTATGTGAAATACTCGTATATTTTATTATACAGAAATCCTTTAACTAAAGTGATACCAAATAGTCGAAAACTCGATTTGTATTAGACACCAAATTTTTATAAGTATGAATCAAAATTTCGATTATTGCAATAATAGATATTGACACGCTTTGCACGGTATCAAATTTTCACCTTGAGTTACAAAATAATATACACACGTTTTTAGAGTTTTATTTAAATATTAAAATAACCTTAGAACTCTAGATAATTTCCTCCTCTTTTAAAATACAATTTTTACGCCTGTGATCTTCTGCCGGGAATGGGTCGATAAGTATAATCGCGATCGCAAACCCATGGTGGCATGAAACTTTTCAGGAACATCTTTCTTTAAGTACTGGGTAACGAAGAAACTACAAAAAAACGATGAGCAGATCAGACTATCACAATCAGAAATATTTTTACTAAGAAATATTTTTTTCATCAATTGATAATTTCGTTATATGTACTTTAAATCTGTGTTTTTTATGCAACGCAATTAATGTGCTTCCTTTTTATATTTATATAAAGAAAACCAAGAAACATGTTATAAAAAGAACGCTTTATGATTATTCATTCTATGTCAATGCACTATTCATAAATACGCATATTATTATTTCCAAAAACATGTAAAATTATTTTTTAACTAATTAAAGGTTATATTTTTTATTTCAATTGATAATAAAATTATTATCATTTGATTTCGTTATACTGTTCATAAACTCGCTACATAACTTGAACTTACGAGGAATTATAACATTTCATATTGCTAATTAATTTCATATTAATTAAATTTTTAGGGTACCAATGAGCTACACTACTCGAGGGATCTCTATACGTGTATGCTTTCTCTCATTTCGCCAACAAAAAGATTGATTTTTATAATATTTATTGACGTGCCACCACTGAATAATCATGTACTTCTATCTTGATGTGTTTATCTTCTCTTTATACGATAATTCTATTTGTAATAACATTTGATGAGTGATTGGACCGATCTATTCCAATAACAAATGCTAAAATTTAGTTAATTTAATGTTTTTTACTAATCCCTTTTAAATGCATAGATATTAAACAGTGAATAAAAACATATAAGCTGTTAAATACAAAACACAAAACAAAACCTATCCACGATTCATTTATACCTATATTCCTAACATGACCAGCCAATTGACATTAAAAAAAAGAAATATTTGTATTTTTCTCCAAAATAAACAATCAAAAATATATGAGTATAAAAAACTGCATGTATATACATTATAGGAAAAGTCGTGAAGGAAAAAGATGAGACAATACCGTCATACAATATATAGATCATTTGAAAACTGTTGTTTTTAACTGGATATGGTGAGAACAGTAAAAAAAACTGATTTACAAGAAAACATTGAGAATATCAACGCAGTAAAATAAAACATTTTTATTAAAATCCTAGGAAGCTATACTCTTTTGCTCACTTTGCTAATTTAGTCTTGCATCTTTTAAGTATACTTATAAGATAAAAAATACTAAATGCTTCTTCTATTCTTTTAGTACTCTAAATATAAAATATTGACTGATCGCTTTTCAAATTATGTATCTAGATTATGCATTAAATCTTTTCAATCGGTGTTTCACAACCCGTATCAAGTGTCCCATAATTTTATATGTATAAATAACTTTGTCATTTGTAAAAAACAATTTTACAGTTATATATTTTTATAAAGGTTCAATTTTATGCTTAGGTTTTTTTTATTTTAGCAGACTTATAGCTTGCTATATTAATTCTTATTCATAATTAAAAGTGTTCAGTGACCGTGAAATATTATTGTTAAAAATATATTATATAGTTTGTTTGTCGCCCTCATAGGTGAGTGAATAACGAATCTGACTCACGAGCT
>JAPMAG010003004.1:0-10624 GCA_036584685.1 Rhyacophila sp. Rhy_31_5
TACGTGAATTTTAAATCTCATTATCATATTAATGCACATTTTAAGTCGTGTCCTATTTTTATTGACTAATATACTCAATCAATAATCTTAATTCATTGAAAATATGCTTAAGAATCTTTTATAATATAAGAGCCGTTTATTTTAAATTCACTTACAAAGGAATCATTTAATTACTTTATTGTCTTTGTATTTTACATATTTTATGAATAAATAGATACTTATTGATAAAACAATGAGAATATGTTGAGTATCAAACAACTCATCAATGAATTTAATATAGGTTTTATTACCAAAGAAAAGTTATAATTGAGTTTCTGTTGCTAGGGTTTAGCATTACTACGCTCGTGCAAAAACTAAATACCAAAGACACGTGTATCAAATTCAAAATACACGCAGGTCTTTTCATTTTCATACAAAGAGAAAATAATAATGATACTTCATAAATTGACAGCCTTCCAAATTTTCCAATAAGAGGATTAAATTCTTAAGAAATCATTTTACTCTTTTATAATACAATATACATGGGCTCTAGCTTGGTATTTCATTATAAAGCTTAAGCGATTATATTGTCTTGTACAAAATATTATCTGAAAAATTTAGAAAAATGTATACTTAAATATTATGAGTTGAAATATTTCAGCAATAAAAACTTTAATGTTTTCCAAAATAAATATTTTAAAATATGCATACTCGTATATAAATTGTGTTATTTTTGATAACACTGTGCATATTTTTACTTAAGCTTTACAGCACATTTACTATTCTATGTCTAATCACCCCATATATTATATCTGATCTATTTAATTCAAATATTTTTTTTTTATTAATTTTCTATACTCAATTGACACATAAATTTACTAATTTGTTATGTTTCATATATGATGCTGCAAACTATTTTTATACACGGCTTTTACAAGTATTCTTAAGTTTTTTTTTTTAGTTTCTATTTATTCTTTCTAGCTGCTTATGACCACTTTTCTGCATCTTCATGTTATCCGCCAGTATCTTACGTAGACGGCCTTGGATCTAACTGCAGTTCTTTCAATTACTTTTTTGAGACATTTCATTTAATATATTATCAATTCTAAGCGAAAAACTGTTTTATTTAAAGTTTTTTCGAAGTTTTAAAAATTCAAAGCCTAAAAGTCAAATTGTTCAAGAATTTTAAGCATTCCAGTAAATTCAAGTAAAAATACATGCAAACATATTTTATGTCATATTTTAATTAGTATTGATTCATAATGGTAAAATTATGAAATATTTTAGAAGATTTAGGAGAATTTTCATAACTTTTTGTTAAGAACAACTCACCTACATTAGCTCATATATACTAAAAAATTGTTAGACGTGTTTGAAAGTGTAAAATAACTTTTTGAACTAATTGTTAACATTTCATTATTAAGTTTTAATAATGATTTCAATCTTTTGAATGTATGAATTTCGTAGATTTCTTCAATAAAAAGCATTTTATAGTATTTTATATACAAACTGCAGGCTTTAATTTGGATTAAGGTATGCAACCTTAACCTTACTGTATTTTTTATGATTATTTTAATATAATAATATTGTATTATAAAAACGCTATTGTTTATGCATTTTTTACTTTCATAATATTATCAGAAAGTTTTTAATTCAATGCAATAATGATATTTTTAAGGATTGGTTATATTTTAATTTAATTACGCCGCTGATACTCATACAAAAGTATACCAACAGACCACAGATAATACGAGTATAACAATATGAAGTAACTTGTAAATTTAATTAAAAATTGAAGGCCTCTTTCAATCAAATAATCAATTAGTTAGTACTTTTGTTGAATACAAAAATAAAAAACTTTTTATATTATGCAATTCATAGAACCGATATGTTATGTTTTACTTTCTAGTTAATCCCTTTGATCATAAAATGTGTAGATATGGTAAAATATTTAACAGTATAATTTGAAAATAGTATAAAATCCTAATAACCTTTTACAAATATTTTTATAAATATTACAATCGACAAATAATTTTTACCCTTGTGAATAATAAAAAAACGCTGCATCTTAGTTTAAGAAAGTTTTATAAATTTATTGGCTATTTAAAATACTATAGTATATGTTTGTAATTACTCTTAAAAATATTAATATCGTTTGTAATATAGCTTGCGTACTTTGATTAAGCGGCTCTGATGTGAAAAACGAGTATTTAAGAAAGATAGGCGCGCTTAACCTTCAGTGACCTGTTTGAAAGGTCCGATGTCTATTGAGAAGGTGTTCGTTCGGTAATAAATCGAACATGGACCAACATCTGCACGGCGACTGGCAATGGACAGGTGACCGCAGGGCCGTCGTTGGGAATTTAATTAAATTTCAAACTAAAGCGATTTCACACTTACGTCAATATTGGAGAACACTTTCGAAATATTCATGTCACGTATTAGACGACATCAATGTTTTCTTTTTGTGTATACGATATTATTGTTGTTTATCATCTATTTTAAACAGTATGGACACAAAATATGTTTTTTTTAGTATTCATCTAATTGTTAACAGTGTAAATAACTTTATACTAAACTATAATAACAAAACATTTTTTGTGCTTAAGTAATTACTATTTAAAATATGCATACAAGATTTGATATCGTTGTGATTTCATACACTACTTACCTAATTTTAATTTCGGGCAAGTGGTAACGTTTTTTATTTTTCATCATTAATATTGGTCTTATAATTATAATAATAGTTTTACGTTAAAATTAAATAAATTTATATTATTTATATAACAAACAATTTTTACAATAATTATATTTTTTCTTTCGTTTAATACTATTTTAACAACTGTTAGTTTTTTTCTGTAAATATCTTTGTTCGTCAATGGACATATTATTTAGTTGTGTTTTTTAATTGAGCAGAAAATTATCAACTATCACTCATAAAAGAATATAAATTACTCAATAAAAACATTCTTTATCTCAGAACAAATATGGAAAACATATTTTATTTTTATTGATCAATTAAAGGCTTTTACTTCCTTTTCAATGCGCTCGCCTAACTCCATCTCACTACTTTAAGCGTAAAAATGGTAAATATTAAGAAATATTGTAAATTGTATTTATTTTAATAACATATTTTTTTACTATAAGTGAAAAGAATAAATATTATTTTACTTCAGTGCGTTCATTTTTTAAAATCTTTCTACACTGTAAAGTTGAATTTCAAAAAAATAAATACATTACAAGAAAGCTACATGTATGCCTATATCAAAAACTATTTCTTCAAAACTTACTTACGATCTTCATATAATTTTAATAAATTCCCAATATCATACAAAACCAATTTGTTTATAAAATCCGGATTGGTATTTTATTATCTTGGTCCAAACCATAACTAAATACTAGATCGACTAAATTTCATATAACGAATTTTTAATTCATAATATACAAATTTTTATCATTTTTTTAATTTCTCCAATAAGTACTTTAGTCTTGAGCTTCAAATATTCAAAGGCTTAAAATCTGAAATTTAACAATATTATTTAGTGAAACAATTACATAATTTTTTTAAACTTATTTCCATATAAAATATTTAACTAACTTCGGTTATAATTTATTATACTTTCAAAACTTTACGAATATGTTTTTTTTAAAGGAACATTTTTTTGTTGAAAATACTTTGAATTTCTAATTAACCTTACTAAAATTATTTAAATATCTAGTATTAGATGTTACATTGCAAAGAAAAAGAAAAACCAATTATGCATGTTTATTATTTAATTGTTTTTTTATTAAATAGTAATGGAATTAGAATGCGATCATCACAAATAAAAATGGTTTTGAGTCAAAATTAACTTCAATAAATAAACTAATAACTGCTATTGATTAACTGATGTCGTTTCTTTATGAACACTTACAAAAACACGAATTTATGTACCATTCTATCACTCATACTGTCACATCAAATAATTAAACTAAACAATTCAAAAACCGGCTTCAGACAAACTCAATTGAATGAATTATTTGCTGAAATTCAAATCTTGACCTCTTTATTGCAACAGACAATTTTTTACAAACAGATTCGGCCCTGCGTAATTATACGAGCATGCTAATTTATCGTTTTGGCGGTCATTTAAGTACTCGATGCTGAATGAGGCTCTCTTGTTCGGAAAGGCTGTTCACGAAAGCCAAGCCCCCTCGCGTCGAAGGCTCGATGTAATACAGTGACTGTGCGTAATAAGGCACGTATTTTTGTGTAAATTGCGTGTTTATTTTAATTTTATTTAAACAAAGTAATGTTAAATTTTATTTGATATTTATTGATGAATAAATCACTTGACTAACTTTTATAAAGAATTTACTAAATAACATGAAACAAATAATATTCAAATGAATATTTAAATGCTGAATGAAAACTTTTAAATTAATAATTCATTCAAATAGTATACATTTAATTTTGGCTTAACAGGAAGGAAGAGCTTAGTAATTTTTTCACTACATCCACTACTCATTATACCTGAGTTATTCGTATGTTGCATTTGAGTACATATTTTTATCAATCATATAATCAATACAAAAGAAGATTTTTGTACATTTAACTAACAATATGACTACACTTTATTTATTATCTTCATAAAATACTCAATACATTAAAATTCTCATCGTTTGTAAAAAAAAGTGTACTAAAATAAGGAAATGTTTGGTATCGGTTTACAAAATTTGATTCTTATATCGGCCGTCCAATTTTACAACCTAGTAACTAAAAAATTTTTGAAACTCTGTTCTAATGCATATTCTATATTACTATTATAAGTTATAATGCACCTTTTACTGTCAATATTTTATATAAAATCAGTGTCTATATGGGTGAGATCAATTCTTCTTAACGAAGCAAGTGACAATACTTTCCTCGAAAGCAACGTCAAAACTAAATAAGTTGAGAAAAACAAATATTAAAATCGAGTAACAAACACTCACATACTAGGTATCGAAATTAGTAAATGCGCATATCAGTTTTGATAAGATTTACCTGTCCTGTTCCCCGCAATTATTCCTGTATATTCTTTTTGATAATTTTCCGAATAATTTGGTCGTCCTGAATATTTTGTACTGAAACACTTATTAGGTTTTGATATTAAACAGCCAATATTCGTGAAGTATGCTTATTTAAACAGTGAGCAATGTGTGTTAATACGTCTAAATTAAAATCACTATAGAAGTTTGTTGAAGGTTTCTTTATATCCGCGATCTTAAAATTCATGTTTGACTGTTTTAAAATTTTATGAGTGTCCGCTGATGATTTTATCTCGTACGTAGCTATTCAGCAGGATCCATCCTCACACGGGTCCAATAGAGCATGTAGACATGGTGTCTACCAGTGCCAATTTTAAGGCCTTTTCAAAGTACTGACTCGTAAACTGATTCATCATCCTCAAGCTTGGACGTCTATGTCGATTGAGTCGTCAGCACAACAGGTACACAGGCTACCTTGTGCCATAGAGGACTAAATGATAAGACAAGTGTTTTTCAATTTATTTCCTATTTTGAGTTAGTTTCTGCATTTAAGTGCATGATGATACCGTCTCGTGTAGCTCCACTACAGACAGGTTTAAAATCATATGTGAAGAAAAAACATTTCATTAGTGAAACTGTCAGAAAGGCAACTGCGCATAATCGTGGTTGCGTGTACCAACGGGTTAGTGGTGGATCCTCAAATCCTGTTTAAAAAATTCTAAAGAAAATGAATACTACTAAAATAGTCTTGTAAATATCAACGATAGTTTTTTTGCTGTACAGGTGTAATAATATATGTTAAATATAAATAAAATAAAGACTATTTCTTTATTGCTTAAGTGCATTTTTTTATATATCTTTAAACATTATTTATAATGAATTATTTTATTGTGATTTTATTCATTTCAAAATATATATTCTTATCTAATTGGCTTATTTTACGCTACTTCTTTGCTAACGGTAAGGTGTGTATTGAAGATTTTTTCGACACCCACACTATCCTATTTCTGAGTGAGTCTTGTTTTAAAATGTTTCAATATAACATTAATCAATTTGTTTGCAATATTTACGGCACTACAAATTATTTTGCAATTGTTATAGTAGTGAAATACATTTTTGTTTTTATAACAATCCACGAATAAAACGATAAATTTTCTTTGTTTTAATGCATCGTTAAATATATACGATTCATTAATAATTAAATAAAAATGTGGCTTATACATTAATTAACAATATTTATTACATTTAGAAAAATCTGTTACGCTTAAAAACTGAATAAAAAATTTGTTTTTAAAAAATCTATTGTATATCATTTGTGACCAAAATACGACATTTATTTTTAAGTTAAAAATTAATGTAAAATATACTTTGTTATAAATATTATTATTCAAAATAACAGTTTTTGCAATTTGATAGCTTTTTTCTATATTTATTTATAAAAACATTAACAATTTAAATCATTAAAAAATACTACATAGTTTCGAATGTTCTTTTCAGCGCATTCTTAGATTCATATATCGTGGTTTTTTTATGTTAGAATGTAAACTTTATTTATTGAGCATCAACCTGTCCAAAAGTATAGACGCGTACATACGTTTGCTCAAAATTCGCTTTGAAAAAGTATCACAAAGCAATAAAATACTCGTAAACGTTGTGCGTGAGTATGCATCAATTATACATTATACAACAAGAGTACTTCATACTTTTAATAAAATTCAAAATTTACCTCCAACGGAAACCTCAATTGACACTGAAATATTAAAAAAATCGTTGATATTATCAAGTTTTCATTAAACAATGATTTTTTTTATTATATGAGTTTATATTCAATAACGAGAAAAAATAATTACTGATAATCATAAAGATTCATACCGTTTTTTAAAATAAAATACTAAATTCAAAGAGCAAACAATGAATGAAAAATATTCGTAACTGTAAAAATACACAGAATGTTTTTAGCAGATAGACTTACACGGCTAGAACTATTACCGTTATACTTAATTAAATATTTAATGAAAAACAAATACTTTCTTTTAATTAAACTTTTTCAATTTAACTGACCTTCTACGCGTTTTAGGGCCAAAAAAGTTTACCAAACATGGTTAACTAACAGTTAAAATAAATATGCTCCATGATTACCGTATCAAAGCGTATAACAAAACAATTCAGTAATATTTATGCTATCAAAATAAGAAGAAATAAAGAAAACCACAAATAAATATTCTTATATCCACGTTTATCTCACGAAAATATAACACGTAACATTTATCTTGCAAATGAAACTCGTACCCTAGTCAACAAATCCCGTGAGATTGCAAGTGACGTTCTAATATAGCGCCACAAAATGAATAACATGTCGTAATTAAAATATTTACTGTTTTATATTAATTTAAGTATTAAATCCGATAAATTACAATATGACTGTTAATTTCGTATTTTTTAATTGTCTTCGAAAAACTAAATAACTCTTTTCAAAAGCTTTAAAAATGATTCATTCATTCTTCTTTTGTGGTTACAAAATTTAATTATATTTTCATCTGGCAACCTTTTTTTTGTGAATTTTACAAAATGAATACGCGTTGAATTAAGTTTTTTTTTTATATTCATTTTATTTGTTTCGTTTTTTATAAAAAATAAAATAAGCACACGAATCACGAAATGTAAATTGAAGCACGCACTTAAAAAAGCTGTTTTAATCTCTAAGTCATGCTGCATGTAAAATTTAATTTAATACGACAGAGTGTAAGCAGTATTAATTACTTTACCCAAAAGGTGATTGAGTAATTACTTATACTGCTGAAATAATAAACTAATATTTATTTATGTCACGTATATCGCAAGTTTTTTAAAATTGCCAGGCAATATATTCTACCCCTAGAGAGTAAATTTTCTTCATTAATGCTTATATATTTTTCATCAACAGCTATTTTCACCACTCCGATTTACATTCAATCTTTTTTGTACCAAACATACTACTAAAAATGTATTAAATGTTTCTTTATCATGACTTAGTTTTATTAATCATAATACAGTCAAATATCAGCATCGCAAAATATTCAATTTTGTCTAGCAAACTACGTTTTAAGTTGCGCGGGGTAACTTGCTTCTGGCACTTAATTATTTTAAATTCAGGTATTAATTATATAAATATTAAAGTATTTTATATATATTGTTTTTTATTGGAAAGATAAAATAAAATATTAGATTTTATGCAGTTTCTTCATAAAATATATTTTTAATATCTACGCCAGTTTCATCTGTTACATTATTTTCAACTTATTATATATATGTAATATTGTATACTAATGATATTATTATAAGTGATGACCAGTTTCTTTAACTGATTATGGATTTCAATACTTTTTAACTGCACAAACTCAATATAAGAATGAACGATCCGAGATATTAAAAAAAAATAACCAATTATAACCTTTAATCTACAAATCATAATATTAAAGTTTGTTAGATATAATAAAAATGGTTTTTTTCCTTTGTTTTTAGTATAATAACATATCTTGCTTTATAATTGTATGATTATTCTGCATTTTATTTTGGCAAAAATATGGTTTATATGATACTTTCAAACCATATATATATATGCAAGATATATACATAATTGGATTTCAGAATCTAGTTTTCAAACTATTTTCTATTATAACATATTTGAAAAAACGAGTTTTGTCAAGGAAAATAAATTCAGAGTGACTGATGACTGAAAAATATATCCAAGACATGTATATTCTCTTTCTGTATTTAGTTCGTTATCCGGCATCTTCGTTTACTTTGATTTCATTTTTTCGATTCTTTGGTAGAGATTACAATTAAGAGGGAGCAAAAAGACATCAGGATCCTAAAAAGTCACGAAATGCACTTATTAACGATAAAATATTGGAGTTTTATATTGACGGTTATAGGTGATCGTGATGCTTTGGTCTACTCATTGCAAATAGAAACGCTTTGTACGACCTATTTCATATTATGAAAACAATTATTACTCTTTTATGTAGATCTGGCAGTTTTTATAGTGTTCAAGCAAAATAAAGCTGACAAGATATCTTAATCTATTTTAACAGAATACAAACTTATCTCTACTTCTGTTTTTGATTACTTTTGATCAATCTTTTAGGCAGTTAAGTCAATTAATAAAAGATTAGTACTTTTCTACTTCCTAATTTAAAAGATGTGCCAACAAAATTTCATTATTTTCAAATATCATATAATAATCGAAAAGTAATTATTTTCTATGGAAAAAAAACTCTTAAATCATCAAAAGGTATGAACGGCACACGGAAGTATAAATTCAAGGCTTATTACTTTATATAATTGTCGACACACCAATAACATTGAGATTTTTTTGATTCGGTAATTTTAATTTCCCATACAATTTATATTATCGTAATAACATTATAAAGTCGGTCACGGTAAAGGTCGATGTCCATTTAACTCTTGAAGCGAGTAAAACACTCATACTGTCACTCAAACAACTAAACGTAAATTTAAAAAAGTCCAACATGTTCATACATTACACTAAATACAACGCATGCCCTAAAATATGAAAGTGAAGAGTATTTTGATATCGTATTGCATATAAAATATGTAGATTTATTTTTTAAATAACGTGGTTAAAATATTTTGAAAAATTACCATAATATAACATAACCTCAACAAAAACAGATGTTTTGAGCAATAAATTAGTGAGGATATTTATTACACATACGAGTACATCTTTTGTGTATGCACGTTGTTGCCGCTAGGCGAGCATTGCTTTCAACGATAGCACATTCGATTTTTGTTAATTTATATGCGGGCGTACTTTGAGATTTCTATGGGCGGTTTGCTTAAACCCGCGAGCATTTAATATTTCTATTTTATTATCTAGAAGTATATTATTTTTTTCTCATTTATCACTGTGTTCTAATATCCGACGATAATTATTTATGTGGTTGGTTAACCTTTTTATATTTTTTTACCCGAAAAGCTTCTTTAACGTAACTTTTAACTGCATATCTTGACTCAAACGTCTCGTATACTTAATTTAGAAGAGAGTATAATGTTAATTAAACTCTACATTTTTTAAATATGTAAATTTTTTGGTATTAATGTGAATAAAAGATTTATAGTTTAGAAAATAAAGCTCAACTTTGTTAACACAATTGTTATGCCAAGGTAATAAATAAATATTTTCATAAAAAAACATAGAATAAGTCCACGAAACATTGTTAAAAAGCTTATTTTTGAAAAGTAAATCGATGAATGTCCATAAATAGCCAGAAGATTTGTTTTAAGCTTCAACTGACAGCTATAGCACTTCATCATTATCAGATTCTATACGAGCATTTTTTTTATAAATGTATTTCTTTGTAATATCTTCATGCTGAAGATAACAGCAGTCTATATATATGTAGGTATATGCTAATGAAAGGTAGTGCATTTAATTAAAAATACTAATATTCATGACATATAAATATAAATAAATAAATGATTTTCTCTACCTTAGTGTTTATCTTATAAGAGTTTCTTCTTCTTCTTAATTCATGTCACGCCCTGAAGCATATGGACACCACGTACTGCCTCCATGAGTCCCTGTCGTTGGCCAGTCTTCTTGCATCCTCCCATGTCATGCCTGCGTCCCGCA
>JAPMAG010003007.1:0-10623 GCA_036584685.1 Rhyacophila sp. Rhy_31_5
ATGCATATTTTTAAATAATTAGACTAATTGACATTAAATATATATATAAGAATGTGCAATTATTTAAACATTTCCCTTTACAGAAAATGGATGAAAGAAACAAATCCACCGAAAATCAGAAGTTTTTACTTCCATTTCAAGGTCAAGGTCATAAGCACACACCCATTTTTTCTATAGTTTCAATTATTGATTTCAAATTAATAATTATCTGGCTGTTGAACTACCATGATCGTTAAAATACTTTTCAAAAAAAGATCAACATTTATGAAAATCGTATGGAAAAAGTATAATTTTGAATTATGTTTCACTATTAAAAGACACTAAAAGTTATTCATTTGTTTTAAACTTGCTACATTTTTCATATATTCATCAGTTACAATTGTCGTATGGCAGTGTATAAAATGTTATTGAGCGGTATCTTTGCTGTCACCCTGTATGGCAGGCCCGAATAATGTATGGTCGGAAAAAGTTTTTCGCCTGGGTTTTGTCGCCTCGTTTTGCCAAGTGGAGGAGGCCACACTCGGGATGGTGTGGCCCAAGGGCGGCAGGCCCTTTTCGCCAGGGTCGGATCGGGCACTGACGGACGTGACGCATTTTAAGCCCCCGAGAGCTCTCAGAAGAGAAACGCTTGTCGCGCGGTGTCGATATGTCTCACGACTATGATCGATGGTATTCGGCATTTTTTTTCATGCGATATATAATACTTGGCACGTTTATTTTAGCCATGAATTTATGTAACTTGGAAATTTGTTCTTGTAAGTGGTTGATGTGTTGACCCAGATGTTTTTTTTTTGTAGAGTATTTATTTATATCTTTCGACAAGGCTATATTTTATCTTATTTATCAAGATTGATCGTGAATATTAAGAACTTCTTCAAATTGACAAGTATTTACCAATAAACTTTATGTAATAGACCAGTTTTTCTCAAACTTTTTTGTCCACGACCTCTTTTGCACTTAAAAATTTTAAAAGACCCCGGAAGAATGGATTTATGTAGAAAAACACCCAGAAGTGTGGGGCTTAATTTAAATTCTGAAGAAGTTTTTTTTTATTAATTGCATTCAAACCCTTATCATTTTGATTAATAGCAGATTTATTTGTAATATCAATAAAAAATAATAATTTATCTTTGGTACATCTTTCAAGAAAATATTTTATGTATATATTCTGCGACCCTATTTGACTCACAACATATTTGTCACGACCACCACTTTAAGAATCACTGTACTAGAGGTGAATAAAAAAATATCAACATTAGAACTTATTTCAAATAATTTTTAGAAAATTTAGTTTCGTCATAATAACTTTGCTTTTAAATGCGCCTTATCTATTTATAAACAAACTTTTGTATTCGTTTAAAAAAATATATTAGTCTAAGCTGTAAGATACAAATATTCCACTATTGTCACTTCTTCAAATGAGTAAACTTTTACCTTTGTAGATATATATTTTTAAAATTTAATAGATAACAGTCTAACAAACTAAGACCAGGACTATTGATTTAATCCTTGAAAACTATTAAATGATTTTTTTCAGAGCGTCAATAGTGTTGGCAGAAGTATGCCCACGTAGATTCTAATAGAAAGCGTTCAAGAAGCAAATCTTTATTAAATAATAATATTTATCTTATTCTTCGTTAAAAATAACCGCTGTCGATGATACAAGATACTTTTTCCGTCAAGTGTTTAAATGCTTAAAAATGCATAATGAAAACAAACAAAACATTGTAGCCGACGGTTTTATTTTTTACAATACAGGCAACCCCCTTATAACATGGTTGATAGGTTTTTAGAAAATACCATGTTGTGCAAAACCGTTTTATTTGAGACTAACAGCTAATACAAAATGGAGGAATTTCTTTCAAAAACTTTTAAAAATATGAATATATTTTTTTAATTCAACAATTTTTATTAAAAATCTAGGCATATGTAAAATAAAAATCGTAAGTTAAGGAAATTTCGTTCTCATTTTATTTAAACTAATTTTATTAATTTCTTTCTCTATCGCTGTTTAGCACAATGAGCGTTGTTTCGGTCAAACAATATCATCACTCTCTGAAGCTATTTTTTCGTTAGTATTTTTTACATTTGCTGCCCTCTTTTTTTATTAGTAAATCCCATTGTATGGAGATAGGCAACTTTTTCACTGTCTTTTAAAATTTTAGTTTCTTTCAGCATAACGGTTTTCAGCCAAGAAAAATTATTCAACATTTTTTCGAGCATAAGAGGATTTCCACATTTTCATTAATATGTTAGAAGGAAACCGTGCTGTAGGTTGCCGTGCTATACGAGAATTTTTACAACTTTCTTATCGTGTAAGAGCAAAACTTTGTTGTAAGCGGGTTACCTGTATATGTACAGATTATTTAAGTCTCATTTTCGTATAATATCTTACTATTATGATTACATCAATTATTTACGATAAATATGAATGGTTATCAGCAAAAAGTATTCACCTGAAACGTTTCAGAAATAAATCAATAACTAGTCATATAATAAACACATTGTTTTTTTATAGCAAATCATGTACGTTACATATTTACACATAAAATATGTCTCCGATCAATTTATATTATATCACCTTATTTTAATAGTTCTACTGGATAAATGGATCTGGCAATAATAATTATGTTTGATTGTTATTATTATTATCTCTAGTTTCGATAGTTATTTTTATAAAAAGTAGGATTTAACTACAGTCACATTATTTTGAACTAAGTTGAAATGATTTTAAATTAAAATACTAATATACATGAACTTTCAAATTACGACATTACACAGCTTTTATATGATGTACTCATACCACATATTCCGTTTACGTTCAACAATTATTTAACTCGAATACACCAATTCATATTCCATATCTCCGCGCGATTTTATATTACGCTTAAACCTAAAGTCATAAATACATGATGTGCGTCTACCACCGACCTTCCGGCATACGAAATGTTCAGTCATTCATCTCGCCTATATTTAAAATTGTCTGAAAATCTGGCCTTTAAATGACAACAGCGAAGGTAGCACGTGAAAAGTTAAAAGAAAAATTGCTCCCTTGAGATATATGTATTATATAATATCTGCATGTGTGTGAATAATATCCCTTTACAATTTTACAGTGAGATATATGAAAATTTTATGTCATATTTGTGTAAAATAAACCAGGGAAATCTTTAACAAAGTGGTTTTAAAAGTAAGGGAATTTATTTAAAAATATTTTTACGTATTTAGTTCAAATATATTGAAATTTATCTAATTCAGTTTACAGATACTCATATTTCTTGAGAAATATTTGATAACATGAGCACTTTGCTGTTAGTTAAAAATGTTTGATATAAAAATATGATGGTAATGATACTCAGCTTTTCAATCATAAAAAAATTGTAAATCTTCTTTTGTACGGTATTTTAGAAAATCCACACGTTATTTTACATTTTTTCTACTATATATGTCGCTTGAGAGGTTAATGATAGTACATCTACGTAATAAGTGAAAGTCATGGCTTCAAGTCATAAAGCTAGCTGCAAAAATTATAAATGTTACTTTATTTGTATTTGTTATCAGTTTATATAACTAAAATATTCTGGCAAAAATCATCAGAAAATATTTGTCAAGAAAGATGTTATGTTTAATCTCAGAGCGGATATTTTGGCAAAATGATTCAAAATAAGAAAAAGATTGTGTTTATGATAAAATGATAATATGATATTCTTAAGTTTATGGCCGATTCTCTTCCACCAGCAACCATCATACTCAACGGTTCTTTTCCAGTGATGTTATCCGCCTATCTTTAAAAAAAGCCAATGGCCAAATACTTATTGAAGTCCCTTCAAATAAATATTAAGCCTTACTCAATTCTTCTCACTTGAACTTTATTTAATATTTATTCACAATTAGTTATTTTATATTACGATTCTGTCTTAGAATCAGTATTGTTCTCAGAAATAAATTTCGTTAATTCTATAGAGGCAATAATAATTCTAAGAATGAAAATATCAAATAAAACCATTTGAGCGAATAATATTTAGCTTATTGTCGGATAACTATAAAGAAAGAAAAAAATGTGGTATTATGTAGAAATACCATTAAATAGTATCTATCTTTGTTTAAGAGGACTATTTGTCAATTTTAATATTAAATAATTAAAATATAAGATTTTGTTAAATACTTTTACTAAATGTATTAAAATAAACATTATATTATTTCAAAGTATAATAAGCAAATATTAAGCAAAAATTGCCTCTACCTCTATATTAAGATAGCTAGCACAGTATTTCTCAAACTGTATAGTTTTCGATCCCCGTTAGCACTTAAAAAAATCAAAGGACCCCCCGAAAAACGGGTACGTGTAGAAAACTATTTCCTCCCCAAATATTTTTGACCCCACTTTAAGAATCACTGGTCTAGCATATAGCTGATGTTTTTTTTAGTTATCAGTACTCGCAAGAGATGATATCATCGCGTAGTATTCACAATATTTAAATAAGAAACTTTACAAATATATATGTAAACTGAAAACTAAAATTATGTATATCTGAAATATAAAAAAACTCACATATGTAAGAGTATATTGTTTAGTTTATAATATTATATACAGAGAATCGTCAAAAACTTAGTGTTATTGTCGTAAAGCTTGTTACAGTTTATTTTTCATTTAATAATGGAACATTTTTGGTTTACAGCAATACGAAACAATACAACTATATTATGTTTATATAAAGTCAAATAAATCACCCAAATCTTAGTACACGAATAAAAATTATATTTATTTACATATAATTTATCAGTCAAGTAACGTCTAATTTCAGCATTTAACAATAATTGAATCAGTGATATTGATTAAAACACTTTATAAAATTCAAGGGAATCTATATTTTTACTCAATCAATCCTCTCTTTATGTCGCCTCTATAGGTGAGTGCATAGTGATCCGACTCACAAACCGAGGGTAATGGGTTCGAAGCCCGTGGTATTCGCAATTTTTACAAATGTTTATTTATTTGTTTTGTAGCCAGGACACAAACCCGAACCAGTTGAGTTAATAATTAACAACTATTACTCATAAAAAAAATATTGTTAAGAAAATCTTCATTCTATGAAAATCCCATATGCTCCATATCGGAGCGTATATGAGAAAAAATACTTTTACTATAAATAAAATATTCTGATCATTTTTACTTTAATAATACACAAAGAATGTATACGCAAAGTTTTATACCTACTTTCACTATATATTTCAAATATGTTAGTAAGTACAAACGTTATTCTTTTTCTTATTAAGCCATGTCACACCCCTTAACCGGAGCATGTAGACACTACGTGCTACCTCCATGAATCCACGTTACTAGCCAGTCTTCATGCATCTTCTCATATCTTGCCAGCGTCCCTCAACTCCGTCGAATACACTTGTATACTCGTATAATGATCAGCGGTCTCCCAAGATAACGGAATCCGGTTAGATGGAGAAGAGGCATGCCCGGATGAGATGCAATTCAGGCATTCTCAGCATATGGCCAAGCCAAATCCAACGCCTCATTTTTATTTTAGAAGCAACTTATTTATTATTGACCATGTATTTAGTGCAAAACTAGGCTTTTAATATAACAAATATAAACTAAGTATTTAATTAACAAAAATGATTAAAGTCTTTACGATTAATTTTATATATTTATAAGATCGTTATATTCTATTGATGCTTCATAACACATTTATACAATATTAATATGTTTTCTAGATTTTGTAGTCAAAGACAAACAAGTATTGTTAAAACAAATGTATTTGTGATATATAACTATTAAAAAAGATTATTTTTAAAAAAACTTCAATAACTTACCATTATTATTTATATTAGTGCATTCATAAACAAAATAATTTAAGATGCTGCTATTTTTAACTTATTATGAAATCCGTTTCATTTAATAACCGTCTTTGTTCTAATAAAATGAATATGAAACTTTTACAAAAAAAGGCACAAATATATTTATTGCGTAGTTTGGAGTTAGCCATGTAACATTAGTTTTTAATACGTAATGCATTCAAAATTAAATGTGAAATCATACTCAAAATCTAAAAACAATCAAAAAACATACCATTCTATTACAATTTATAAAACTTTGCTTGCAAATTTTTAAATATTTAATACAAAAATACTTGAATTCACAAAAGACAAATATTTTTCATCCGATACTTATAAACTTTAAAAACTGAGTTATTTGAAAGATCAGAAAATTGTAAATTAATAAAATTGAACTTACTTTAAATTTATTTTATTTTCAAAATAAAAATACGTTCATTTCCTTTGACAAATTAAAATTGTCATTTTTTTATTTACAGAATGTTTATTTTATTTATGAACTTTATTATGATTTAGTAAAAGTGCATTTTCAGAAAATGTATGAATGTTTTTATTGAACTTATAAACATCGTTATTTTGATCTGCTTCGTTTGTTTGAATATTAATTCAGTGTATACAGTACGTACCTACCGAATCATACTCGTATACATTCATTCAAACTTAAATGCAATATTTTTACCGATTATTTATTGCGTCAATTTATTGGCAGTAGGTAAACAAAGCAACAAAAAATTTTACGAGCAAGATTTACTTTATCTGGCGGCCACGTCACAAAATTATAAAAGCACAAATTTCCGAGGCATTAAAAAAAACAAAAGGCATAGCAGAAAGAAGCGACGCTCCCGATTACAAAATATGTCATTCCGCAATGATAAAGTGGTATAAATCTACATACATTAAGGCCCGTTCATTTATTTTTGTGTCATCCAAATACGAAGGACGATAATCCCGGAGTATCCAGCCGCCCTAACACTTACGCCTTACATAGTGAACCTGCGGGAAATGAGCTTGACGTGACAAAGAAAACGATTATAAATTTTATAGATATATCAAAATTATTGTTTTGAAAAATCACTCTATTTATATTTAACTGTTTTTATATTTTATCTAAAAAAATAATATTGATATTCTTTTTAATTACTACAATAGTAATTAATTAATAAGTCAATTTGACTTACTTTTACTTTAAAAGATCATTTAGTTTTAGTAAACAGAGAAAATACACTAGTCTATTAGATAGGTTCCTAATCTTTTTTGGGTTGCCACTCTTTTTTTTTTTAAATACTCACCGCCCCCTTTTCAGAAAAGAACACACTTACTTTCGTTCTTCAAATCAATGATGTAACGTTGTTACCCATAGCGTTCTTGCGAATATTGGCCAGATGGTGGCAGTTGGTCCTTAAAGGCCCTTAAATTCTCCTTGCACTTAAAACCTCTTATAATTATATATTCACTGTCCAATGGTGAATGCTACCAACCCGTTGGCAACCACTGGTCTTTAACCATCACTGACTGGTAAATCACTTAATTATATGTTCAAAACTGAACTAACTATAATACTTAAGCAACTTTTTGGTAACATTTTCTATTTACACAATCGAGGTATACTTTGGACTACTTATCAAAATGATAAAAGTATAAAATATGTACGCAGACATATTAAATTAACATCTTTTATAAACACGGTATTTAATACAGAAGTATATTTGTGCTTATGGGATGAAGGATGAATTATAAAAATATGCATATATTATATAAGATACGCATTTAATTTCAAACGTCGACTACAAAACCCAATTTGAATCATAAGTGAAACTATTTCGGCAGTATCATTTTCATGTTCTTTCACGTTAAAGTGTTATATTTTACGTATTTTTATTGAATGGCTATTATTGTATTTTAAATATGACAAATACAGCTTCCACAAACAAATATATTTTAAAACCTCGTACCTCATAAAATAGTCTAAAGTAAGACTTTTGTTAAATTAGAAAAAAATAATGAAGTTGGACTCCGCCAGTTATAAATATATACAAGTATGCAATTAAAATTACATATAACCTCCAAATGAATAATAATTTATATTTTCATTCAATTTATGGTAGATTTTGCTCATTTTTAATGTAAATATATAAAAATTGGTCCTAAAATTCAGTTTATCTAAAAGTTTACAAGCATAAATATTTTTAAATTTTCCAAGTGCTTTGTGAACAAAGTATTAACTGCATAATGCTAAAAATGCGTTTGTTTATTTAACCGTTCTTAGTGAACAATAATACACATGAAATCCTTTTCTGATAAACATTTAATGGTACAGTGTTTTTAAATGATTTAATTGAACAATATATTTTACATATTTTTTTTTCATTAATTGATGTTAAAAAAATACATTTATAACTAATGAAAAATATTTTACATTAAGTTATAATTTAGGGTTCATCTATAAACCATGTATCTCGAGGAGAAAGAAGTGGTAACCACCAATGTATGCGTGGCTTTACAAGGGTAGGTTAATTTTTATTGTTACGTTAAACTTTTGTTACTTTTTATTACACTCAATGTTGAAATATACGTAACTATTGAGAGGTGGAAGAGGGGTGTCAAGCTGAATATCTATATCATGTTACATGGAGGGGGTAATAGAATGAAAGATAAAACGTTATGTGGTTTATCGATAACACTTAAATTAAATTATGCTTTCATAATCGTATTCAAAACAATAAAAGATATTACGAGATAAAGACACTGTGTTTATTTAAGAGCGATATTTTTTTTCAATGCAAACCTATTCATTGTACGAAAAATTTTTTAATTAATTAAAAACTATTACATTAAAAATATCTACTAATAGTTTACTGTATTCATATTTTTTTGTCAAAACAACTATAAAACTATTTAATTAGTTACTAAATACCATTAATTTTATTTTAGGTATCTAAAATTATTCATTTGTCCATCAAATATCAGTGTACGAGT
Organism: Rhyacophila sp. Rhy_31_5; assembly: GCA_036584685.1. Classification (NCBI taxonomy): domain Eukaryota; kingdom Metazoa; phylum Arthropoda; class Insecta; order Trichoptera; family Rhyacophilidae; genus Rhyacophila; species Rhyacophila sp. Rhy_31_5. Next base: position 8,827 of record JAPMAG010003007.1, read on the forward strand.
ATATATACATAAAACTACTTTAAATACTATAGATACTACTTTACGTTTAAAACAAAATATTTATCAAAATTTGTATAATAATGCGAGAACAACGAGCTTAGTAAAAAATCAAATATCCTAAAACGGTACTTAAATAAAGATTACATAATAGAATATAAAATTTGTAGCATAAAAATTTAAAAAAATCTTTCGTTTACAGCTATAAAATAAATTAAACACGTACTAAATGTACTTTTAAAATTGTATTAGTACACGCGTCTTAAAATGTTTTCCATTTCCGACATAGGCCGTTTTATCTAAGCCCACTGAAATGATTTATTACGAGCAGTCGCGAGATGTATTTCTGTGAAATTCAAATAAGTCATTAACATTTAAATTGTACCCTAATCGTGGTAAACTTTTTTCATACAACTAACCACGGGGTACTACAATAAGTGTCGACAATGTTTACAAACATAAGCGGTTTTAAAGTCACGCTTCATTAGGGATAAAAGAATCAACTTCGATACTAGAACACATTTGACACCTAGCCAACTAATTATTTTTTTCTAGCATGTCTTAGCATACTTTTACATCTTTTCTTATGGTACGCTTTTAATTTACCATTACAAAATAACTTGATGATTACATGAACGTGGATCGATTGTTTGAGTACCGTGCCAATTAATTAACGACGTCAAAACGAAGACGGCTTAGAAAGAATATCTGACACTTTTGTTTTAATTACTGTCTGGAGTTGGATATCATTGTTTTTAAATTCATATACGCTCCCAGATAAAGCATATGAAATCTTCATAGCGTGAAGATTTTCTTAACATTCATTTTTTAAGAGTAATATTTGGTATAGAAATAAATAAGGGCTCGTCCATAAAACACAAAACACGGTTTCTTACGTTTTTTTCCTTCTTTCTGTTCATGTAAGGGGTCGTCCATAAACCACGTAACGTTTTTTTACCCTCCCCCCTCCAGATTGACTCCCTTCCCTCCCATGAAAAGTTACGTAACTTTCCACATTAACCAAATGAGTGCCAGAAGCGAGTTAATTTGCATAACTTAAAACGTAGTTTGCTAGACAAATTTGGATATTTTGGATAATTTTAAGTATAAAAGTCCAGAGATATGATTATAGTAATACGGTCATTAAAAAGGAACATCCGATAATTTTAAACAGAAATATTTCGGTTCTATTTTTGTTTAAAAACTAACAGCTCAGCAGGTTGCGACATTATGTCTGGCACAGAAAAGGTTAAATAGAAATACAATTTATAATCAGCTCATATCCAATTTTTCAGAGGGAAAAGTGTAACGTAACATTGAAAATTTAATCACTCCTCTTTCACCCTCAAGAGTATTACATAGTTTATGGACGACACCAAATGCCATGTAGATATTCAGAGTGATCTCTTCTCTCTCCTTTAAAATGTTACGTAACTCTTTACATTAAAGGAATAAAGTATAAAAAAATGCATATTCGCTCTGAGAAAAAACATAGGGATCGACATAATATGAAGACTTTTTACGAGTAATATTTGTTAATTATTCGCTCAACCGTTTCGGGTTCATGGCCTGACTACAATACAAATGAATAAACATTTTAAAAAAATTGCAGCCTGTACAGGCCTTGAATCTATGACATCCGCTTGTTAGGCGTAGGTGCTATCTACTAGCTTAACGAGGGCGTTTCATATCGTTATTTAACCAATTAAGTGCTAGAAGCTATTTAACTCGTCCAACATAAAATATAGTTTTCTAGACAAATTTGAATATTTTGGATGATTTTAAATATGAAAACGCAGA